>JAKSZT010053832.1:1399520-1419547 GCA_026826555.1 Tolypeutes matacus
AATTGTCCTGAGTGACATTGCAACGACAGATATAGGCCATTTTATATTATCTATTGTTTTTTCATCTCTTTAATTTGATTTTGGAAATTTGTGCTCATCTCACTGATTAGTTCTCTCAAATTCTGCATATCTTCTGGGACTTTGCTGTATTCCTTTTCTTGGGCCATGTCTTCTATTTTCTTAGTATGGCTCGTAATCTTTTGCTGGTGCTTAGGCATCTGGTTAGTTTGTATTTTACTTAGATGCTCTCTCTTTCTCTTTTATGGGGTTTTAGTGGCAGGAGGCTGTGAGTTACCACAGCTCTTTGATTTTTGGCTCAACCTTGATTGTTAGGATTGTTCTGCTGGTTGCTCAAAACTGGGCACTGGACCCAGTAATTGGTTGTAGAGTCGTTTCCTAGGGCCTTGGGCAGGGAGGCTATAGAGGCCAGGAAAAGCCTCTCTTACTTATTAATTTTCTTATGTGCACTTCCTTGGTCTGCCAGGAGATGGCGCTTGTTGGCAGCTCTCAATTCAATGCCTGGTTGGAGCGTATTTGTTGTGACACAGACCAGATCAATGTGATAGAGCTTCCTGTCTGGGAGCTAAGTGTCCTGTGATTCAAACCTTCTGAGACAGTTCTCCAGACTTCTCTCATAGCGCCCCCCTTTTCCCAGCTAGGAAATATTTCCACTCCCTTCTGAGTCCTCAACAATCAGTCCCTGTTAGTAGAGGAGGAGATTGGGAGGTTTGTATATCTTTAGCCCCTTGCAGGCTCCAAGGCAAACAATGGCGCAGCCCCACCCAGCCTGGAAGGGCTCTCGGGACAGGGCAGACCAAACCCGGGAGTCCAAAGCAGGGTCAGCCCCAGGCTCTCTCTCCCCTCTCCCGTGGTGTCCTCAACAATTAGTCCAGGCTAGAAGAGAGGGAGATTGGGAGGGTCGGATTTCTCCAGTCCTTTCTAGGCTCCCAGGGCAAACCACCGTGTGGAAGGGTCTGTGGGGCTCCGCAGCCCGAATTTCAGGTCAGAACCTGAGTCAGCCTAAGGCTGTGTACCTCTCTCTCCCCTTTCCGGGAGTGGCAGATCCCTGAAGCCCCCTTTGTCTGTGGTCACAGGCCCAGGGGCCCGAAAATTCTGAAGAGTGTGGGGGAGGGTGCCCGCAGCAGCAGAAGCTGTTAGTTCCAACTCACGGTTCTGTCATCTCAATTTCCCTCTTTTGTCCCTCTCTCCTCTGGGTGGTGTGCAGCCTTCACCTGCTGTCCTAAACCCTAGAAGATCTTTTTCAGGGGCTGTTTCTGCTTGTCCTCTAGCTATTTTTCGTGGCGTGGACCTCAACCAGCTGCTGGACATGTCCTATGAGCAGCTGATGCAGCTGTACAGCGCGCAGCAGCGGAGGCGGCTGAACCGCCTCATCTGTTGTTTTTTAACTCTCTAATTCATTTATCTCCATTTTAATCTTTCTTATTTCTTTCCTTCTGCCTTTGGGTTTAGTTTGTTCTTCTTTTTCTAATTCTTCCTCTTTTAAGGTTAGGTCGCAGATTTGAAATCTTTCTTCTTTTTTAATGTAAGCATTTAGAGCTATAAATTTCCCTCTCAGCGCTGCCCTTGCTACATCCAATAAGTTTTGGTATGTTGTATTTTCATTTTCATTTGCCTCAAGTTATTTCCTAATTTCCCTTGTGATTTCCTCATTAACCCATTGGTTGTTTAAGAGTATGTTGTTTAATTTCCACATATTTGTGAATTTTCCATTTCTCCCTCTGTTATTGATTTTTAGCTCCATTCCATTTTGTTTTGAGAAGATACGTTATATGATTTCAATATTTTTAAAAATTTATTGAGACTTGATTTGTGGCCTAAGATATAGTCTATCCTGGAGAATGATTCATGTATACTTGAAAAGAATGTGTATTTTGTGCCTGTTGGATGAAGTGTTCTATATATGTCTATTAGATTTAGTTGGTTTAGAGTATTGATGTATTGTCCAAATCTTCTATTTCTTTATTGAGCTTCTGTCTAGATGGTCTATCCATTATTGAAAGTGGTATATTAAAGTCTCCTATTTTTGTACAACTGTAAATTTCTTCAAATCTGTTGGTATTTGCCTCACATATTTTGGGGCTCTGCTGTTAAGTGCATTCATATTTATAATTGTTAAGCTTTCATGTTGAGTTGACCCCTTTATCAGTACCCTCATAATTGTTCTTTTACTTAAAGTGTATTTTATCTGATATTAGTATAGCTACCCCAGCTCTCTTTTGCTTATTATTTGCATGGTATTTATTTTTTCCACCCTTTCACTTTCAACCTACGATGGCTTTGAATTTAAGATGAGTCTTTTACAGAAAACATGTAGTTGGGTTGTGCATTTTTATCCATTATGTGGTCTCTGCCTTTTGACTTGAGAGTTTAGTCCATTTACATTTAAAGTCACTACTGACAATATAGGACTTTTTTCTACCATTTTCCTAATTAGTCTTTGTCTCACACCTTTTTTGTCCCTCAATTCTTCCATTAATGCCTACTTTAATATTTATTTGATTTTATGTGCTGTACTATATTGAGTCCCTTCTCATTTCTGTCTGGATATAATTTTCATGTATTTTTCTTCTGGTTACCGTGGGGTTAAAGTTTAACATCCAAAATATGTAACAATCATATTAATACTATGTAGTTTTAAGCAGCTATTAAAAATATTTATGAACTATGGGTAATTATTTCTACTTCTCCATATACTTTCTAAATTTCCCCAATGAGTATCTCTTTCTTTTCTAATTAGAAAAATAATAAAATGGATTAAAATAGGATTACATCAGAGAGGAAACAGGTGACATGATCGATAATGCTTTAGAGGGGAAGGTGGAAGAGAGGCAGCAGTTGTTCTCACATTTGCCAGTGGACCCCTAGCTAATCCCTGAAATTTTCTCAGAAACCTTCATTTTAGATCTCTCTTTTCCCTTCTGAGTAGCCCGACTGTGAAGGTAGCTTAGATTATGGGCAGTCTTGAAGGGGAAGCTTCTAGTTTGCCTTTTCCTTCCTCTCAAAAGAAAGTACTTTTTAGACTCTGAGCTGCCTGGGAGAAGGAACATATTTTCCTCATTTTTGAAGCCCCAAAGCACTTAACACAGTGTGTGAAATGCAGGCTGAAATAATGGAATATTATGCAGATGCAAAAAGGAAGAGGAAGCTCTGTCTGTTCTGTTATAGAATGATCCCCAAGGTATGTTATGTGAAGGAAAGTCAACTGCAGAAAAGTATGGATTGAATAAACTACCATTTGGGTGAAGAAGGGGGAAATGAAGTTTTAATCCCTGGAGGAATTTATAAGAAACTGTATACTTGGGGGGGTGGTACTGTGTTTCTGGGGAGAAAGAGGTAGGAGGGGGACTTTTTTACTGTAAACCCTTTGTACCTTTTGAATTTTAAACTCTGTGAATGTTTTACTTATGGAATAAATAAATAAAATGTAAATTTAAAAAGTATGTTGAATCAATGAATAAATTAGTAAATTAATAAAATGCCTATTATGTTTATTAAAACATATTAGATAGGCCTCTCTGCAATGAGATGTCTCTGCTTTGTGTGGTTTAAAATTGAAAACTCCAAACATATAAAAAGGAGAATATAATGAATTGCCACTTACCTATCACACAGCTTTAACAATTAGCAACTCATAGCCAGGCTTACTCCATTTATATCCCACCCCACTTTCCACCTACACCCACTGGATTATTTTGAAGCAAATGGTAGATATTTAAGTATGTATGCCTAAAAGCTATGGATTCTTTTGTAAAACTTGATTACAATACATTATCATACCTGAAAAATTAAATTATTCCTTAATATCATCAAAAATCATTACTCAGATTTCCCAGATTATCTCAGAAATGTCCTTTTTAGAGTTTTATTTTTTGTGGTTTTAGAGACCTATCTACTTTCCCCAGAACTGACCTAGTAAGTTCATTTTAGGCCATAATGAGATCTTGAGAAAGTAAAAATTTCTTATCTGTAAAGTGATCAGAATTGGACAAGATGCTATTAAAGTCTCATTTCTACTCAAAAAATTTTTACGCAGTTTCTGAGGAACTCCTTTCCCATATGTGACCCAGAAAGTTGAGTGGCAGTAGATGTCAGTCATGAAATGCCAGTGAGGTGGCTGAAATCCTAATTTGAAATGTCCCAAATTTAGCACCTGAACTCATCAGCCAGAACCTCTCCATCTCCCCATCAGTGAGTAGTAGCTTAAACTTTCCCTTCCTTTGTTTAATATGGTCCTGGGCAACCCTTCTTTTCCCGTGGGGGACCCCTTAGTAAAATTCACTTTTTCACACTGTCCAGACTGGTTTCTAGGTTGTCAGTCTCTTAAGAGAGTAGGGAGCAATGACATACACAAAGGCATGACAGCTTACAGCTGACACTGGTCTAAGAAGAGATTCTGAGTTTGACTCTTTTTTAATTTCCTCTTCCCTCCCTCCCTTCCTTCCTTCCTTTCTTCCTTCCTTCCTCCTTCCCTCCCTGCCTCCCTGCCTTTCTTTTTTGCATTTATAATGCATTTATTCACCCACATAAGTTCATATTTCTAGGTAACTTGTTACAAGGTTGACTTGATTCTTTGATTTTCCTCTTTCTGTGCATTTTGGTGGTGCCTCCCCTTCATCCTGGGCCCGTCACCCTGGCCTGTACTTCCACACTGCCGCCCACATGCTCTGAGCTCTAGCACAGTGGCTCTCTTCTGTATATTCTTACTCCTTCCATTCAGAGAATATTTATTGAGCACCTACTACGATCTGTCCCTGCACGGTTGCCGAGAATACAGCAAACACGGTCCCTGCTTTCACATGGCTTGTAGTCTAGTGGAGGGCACAGATCAGTAACTCAACAAACACGATACGTGTAATAAACACAGCACTTTGGTTATAACCAAGGGAGTCATGCGAGTTGGGAGGAGGGCACCTAACCAGGAAAGGCTTCCCAGAAGAAATGAATCTAAACAGATTTTAAAAGGGTGCATAGGAAGTAGCCACGTGAAGAAAAGGAAGGATGAGAGAAGAGTGTTCCAAGATCAAGCCCAGAAGTGAAATAAAGGACCCGCATTCCTTCCGGGGACCACGCCTTTATGGCTTCATCATAACTGCAAGAGCTAAATGTGCATCTTTAGTCCTTCAAGAGGCGGTACCAGTTTTTCCCATTTTACAGGTGGGGAAAATGAGGCACAGAGGAGGTCCAATAACATGTCTAAGGTTGTACAGTTAAGTCTGTGAGGGAGCCAAGATAAGCATCCAGATGGCCAGCTCACTTAACCACTCTGCACTACCACCCCACCCTAAGTTGGGGTTTTTGTGGTTCCAGAGAGCAGTATATTGGGAGAAAGAGATATTCACCTGAAATCAAGCAAAATAGCAACTGCTTATTTCTTATATTAATAGGTCAGGTCGATTCTGGGTATTTATAGCCTCTATTTCAGCATTTCCCAAAATATGTCCTCTGGAAAACTGTTGAGATGTTCCCCCCTCAAAGCTTTCATTGTCAGTTTAATTTAGAAAATACAGCATATTAGATTCACTTCTTGGAGTTTCCACAGTCTACACTGACATATGAAAAGTTCATAAGAAAAGACCAGAAAAGAAACCTGTTTCACTTTGTTTATCTCAGTATCTCCTAAACCTACAGAGCATGGAAACTTCTCCCCCTGCATGACACCTGTTAACATCCCATGGAAACACTGCTTTGGCAAACTTTCTGGAGTGAAGAGAAACAAGGGGCTGTTTCAGAAATTGCATCTTAATGAAAACAAGGCCTTACTGGCTTCATTAAAAGGAAGACACTTTGAATCTCTAGCCAAATGGCACTCATCAGCCTGTTTTACCATAACCGGCTCTGACATACTGTACTCTGGGGTGGTTGTGGGGCGGGGGTGGTCGTGTTACCCAGTTGTGCTGCAGGTAGGCTCAGGGCCCCCTGGAACCTGAGCAAGCCTCCCAGGCTTCATTCAGTGGCTTGTACCAGAAGGGCCCCGAGGTGAAATTTCAGCTCTGACAGTAGAGCTGGTGTCCAGTATCTTCTCTTCTCTGTAAACACTGACCTCAGCTTTGGGAGATAGAAGCTTCCTGACTTATTTCCTTAAAAATGACCCAGCTAGATCCAAAGGTAGAATATGATGTCACCAGCCCTCTGTAGGCACTCCCTAATGAACACCTGGCCAATGAACACCTGGCTCGTTTGTTCTTAAATTAGGCCTATGTCTCACTGCCATCCCTCAGCTGTTGGGAACCAGGCCAGGAGATGGGGCTGCCAGAACCTGGGATCACCCGAGTCCTTAGAGATCTCGGCAATGGATATGGGAGTATCTGGCCCTAACTGGAGGGTGTTGGAGAAGGGAAGGCCAAGAGTGCAGAGGCAACAGGTCCACGGGAGCCTTGGCTTCCTGTGAAGGTTCTGGAAAGACTTTATTTCGTTCCTGAGAGCATGAAGTGAGTCTGGCTGAGGGTCTTGACCTTGGCAGCTCTGGGCGGCTGGGTGGGCCCGGCCTTGATGTGGGACGGTCCAGCCAGGCACTTATTAACATACAGTTTTCCATAGGCTGTTCTGGAAGTGCTGAGTCAGGGTCTCCAGGGGAGGGCCCTGGATGTGTTTAATGAATGTCCTGAGTGATTCATACAATGAGGCAAGTTTGGGGAAAGCCTGCACTAGCTTGTTCAAGGGAGCCTCCTGGGTGCTAATGTGCTTGGCCCATCGCTCCAATGTGCTCTTGTTTCCCATCAATTAGTCTTGAGGCCTGACTTGGGACTCCACGCAGGTCCCATGTCCTTTCAGAAGGGATGGTTGGCTCGTCAGCAAAGTCTCCTTCTCCTCTCCAGGGGCTCTGGGTTCCGGCCCCTTTTTCCTCTGGCCAAGGACAGGTCTTAGCCTGATGTTAGGCCCCAGCTACCAAGTTTTCTCCCTTTTCTCTGGGTCAGGAAACAACAACAACAACAACAACAGAGAAGTAGCTAGAAAAGGAGCATTCATTTTGGATCAATGGTCAGCTCACACATCTCTACCCCATACAGGGGCTGGGGACGGAGGTGGGCCTTGGGCCAGGAGTCAGCTCCTACTGAGGAGCCCAACTTAGGCACGGGCTTGGGGACAGGTAGAGCCAGAAGCCCCCCGGGTGGCTTCCGAGGATGGTGGTGTCTACCAGGAGGACCCCTGCTTTGCAGGTGGACCTCACTTAGAACAACTGGTGGGTGAGCCGCGCTTTCCTGGAGGCAGATGCGAGGAACCAGAGCCCCTGAGGCCTTCCAGATGGGCCTGAGGAAGAGAGTGGGAGTGGGCTGCGTGCCTGATGAGTGAAGTGTGCCAGCCCAGCCATCTGGGGTTCATCTGGCACGTAGTAGGCGTTCATTAAATATTTGCTCCATTGAAGTGAATTGAAAACCCGTTTCTGTTTTGTTATGTGCTTTTTGTTTGGTTGGTTTTGTTTTGCTCTTAATTTGCTGGTAAAGAATTATTTCTTAAAAACAAAACAAAACAAAACAACCAAAACAGCGTTGGTATTTGGCTCAGCTAAGCCAAGCTGAAAAGGCCTGATGCACATCTAGGACAGGACAGCCCCCCAGCATGCTGATGGCCATGTCCCCATGCTCAGTCTCCCCCTCCTCCCCTAGCACTTTCGTCTGTGACTCCACAGCCTCATCTCTGCTCACCCAGCGAGCTCTTCCTGGGTTCATATACCACCTTGCTGATGACTCCCCAGTCTCCCTTCCACCGTCTTCTGGACATCTTGAGTAGGACAATGCCTACTGGACACTAGCACTTGCTAAGTCCTTAGATTCCTGCATCTCAGCAAGTGCGCGTCATCTACTTCTCTTCTGGCACTATTTGGCTGCCTGCACATTGGAATCACCTGGAAAGTTTCAGAGTCCTGATGCCTGGGCACCACCCCAGACCAACCAAATCAGGTCCTCTGGAGGTGGAACTCGGGCCTTGGTGTTTTGCTGGGGCTCCTCAGGGAATTTTAATGCTCAGCCAAGGTTCAGAACCACCGGTTTCAAGTGTATATTTCCATTCTCCCCACCTTGGATCCTCAGAACTTGTGCCCTTTCTCCAGCTCTTCAGACTAGCACTTTCATGTTCTTCTCTGTGAAGAGCTTAACTTGGAATGACTCTACTATGTTGTTCTCCACTGTCTTTCATCCAACAATTCATCCATCGTTTCTGCACATGGGGCATGTTTATTGTGGGGATTTGTTGTTTGTTTTTCGGATTTTTTTATTAAAAAAAAAAATCCCCCCGCCCCCATTGTTTTGCGCTCGTTGTCTGCTCTCTCCATCTGTTCGTCTTTTTAGGAGGCACTGGGAACCGAACCCAGGACCTCCCATGTGGTAGGTGGGTGCCCAAGGGCTTGAGCCACATCCGCTTCCCAGGATTTTTTTTTTTTTTTTTTTTTGCTGCCACCCCATATCCATTTACTGTGCTCTGGGTTCCTAACCCTTGATTTTCCTTTAGATGTCCGCTCTGATCTGATTCTCAGTCCATGCCACTCTAAGAAGCTACCTCCACACCTGACCATAAGGCTGCGTGTGACCGTGGCATTCCAATTCCCATGGGCACAGAGACTGGTTCAGGATGGGCTCACATCCTGAGGCAGCCCAGTCAGACACGACGGGAATCAACTCTTGGACTTTGGTTTGAGTGTGTGGGAAGTAGACTGGCTTCTCTCTTGCTGGATTTTTTTTTTTTAAGATTTATTTTATTTTTGTTTCCCCCCCCCCTTGCTGCTTGTGCTTGCTAGGTCCATTTGCTGTGATATTTCTGTGTCTGCTTGTCTCCCTTTGTTGCATCATCTTGCTGTGCCAGCTCACCATGCCTCGCAGGCCGTCAGCTCACTGCGCCACGCGGGCCAGCTTGCCTCCACCAGGAGGCCCCAGGAATCGAACCCAGAGCTTCCCATATGGTAAACGGGAGCCCAACCACTTGAGCCACAGCCGCTTCCCTCTCTTGCTGGATTTGAATATGAGGCTGGAGCTGAGGAGAGGCTTGTCTGAGGATGGAGCTGGAACAAAGCAAAGGAAGCCCAGGGCGGATCCTGCCCTTGAAGACCACAGTGTAGAAGGAGACTCACATGTCGGGCACCTAGAAGGAGCAGTAAGGGTGATAATTGGCGGGCTAGCCAGGAGCAGGGCAGCACAGCTCGGACGCTCCTGGGTACTTGCAGCTGGCTGAAAATCACTGGCAGTGATTCCCATTTTTGCTTCTTGTAATTGAATTCTGCTGGGAGGCATCCAGTGGGGTCTAGCCTCGCCTCAGCCCCTCTCCTGGCAACTGCAGCTTTTCATTTTCTGGAAAAAACATTTTTTTCCTCCCAAAAATTTTTCATTTTTTTCTGCTCCCACCCCTTACTGGGAGCTGGAACCTGACTTGTTTAGATCCTCCTAACAAGCTTCTCCTACCACCAGCCTCTGGCCTTCTAGACCATCCTCCCCACTGCTGCCAGAGGACCTAAGACAGAAATCTGATGATGCCATCCTATTTCAAACATCCGCTTGCTCCCTGTGGCCTTCAGAATCACATCCAAACTCCTCAGCAGGCCCCCAAGGCCTTTCCCAACGTGCTCCCCATTTATCTTCCCAGCGCTTCCCCTGCCACTTCCCAGCACACACTATTGAGTCAACCACCTAGGCCAGCCATCATTCTCAGTATGTCATGCCCTTTACCATTTTTTTTTTTTAATTTACTTTTATTTTTTCTTTTTGGTGTACAGTTCTGAGTTTCCCCGCCGCCCCCCCCCACTTGCTGTCTGTGTCCATTTGCTGGGTGATCTTCTGTGTCTGTTTCTTGCCTTCTCTTCTCATTTTTCTCCTCCAGGCTTCACCGGGATTTGATCCTAAGGACCTCTGATGTGGGAGAGAGGCCCCCTGCCACTTGTGCCACCTCAGTTCCTGGTTTCTGGCACATCTCGCCTTGGCTCTCCCCTGTGTCTCTCTTTTGTTGCGTTATCATCTTGCTGCATGGCTCGGCGGGCCCCGCTCACCACGAATTTGCGCGGGCCTGTGGCTTACCTGCTCGTTTTATTTTCATTTCATTTTATTTCATGTCACTTCACTTCATTTCATTTTATTTTACCAGGAGGTCCCGGGGAATGAACCCGGGTTATTCCACATGGTAGATGGATGCTCAGCCACTTGAGCCACACCCGCTTCCCTGTCATGCCCTTTAATGTCCTCGCTCCTTGGAATGTGTTGGTCCTTCTGCTGGAAATGGCCATGACCCCATACATCTTTTTTTTTTTTTGAAGATATTTAGATTACATAAATGTTACATAAAAAATATAGGGGATTCCCATATGCCCTGCTCCCCACACCACCCACATTTGCCCCCATTAACAACATCCTTCATTAATGAGGTACATTCATTGCAATTGATGAACACATCTTGGAGCATTGCCACTAAGCATGGATTATGGTTTACATTGTAGTTTATACTCTCTCCCACACAATTCTGTAGGTTATGGTAGGATGTATAATGGCCTGTATCTGTCATTGCAATCCCAAACATCTTTTTTTTTTTTTTTTTTTTTACCGGGAGGTCCCGGGGATTGAACCCGGGTCCCTCCATATGGGAGACGGACGCCCAACCAGTTGAGCCACATCCGACCCCTTTTTTTTTTTTTTTACCGGGAGGTACTGGGGATCGAACCCCGGTCTCTCCATATGGTAGACGGACGCCGAACCTCTTGAGCCACATCTGTTTCCCCAAACATCTTTTAAGACCCAGCTCAGAGGTCCCCCTTTCTGAAGCCTTCCCCAGAGTCAGTATCTCTAAGGTCTCATGGTACTTTATCCATACTTCAGTTACAATACAATACCATATTTCAACAAATACATTACTTAGGTATTTTGTGTATCAAGTTGAGGACCTGTGTCCTCAGAACAGGTGCTCAGTTAAGGTTCAGTGAATGAGTGAATGAATGCTATCAGAATCCTTGGAGGCATCTAGGACAAACAGACTCAGGAAAGCTGTGGATGGGAAGGGGAGAGGACAGGGGAACTGTTAGAAACCACTTAACGCTTGCCTTCCTAAAGGCCAGTCCTTGGCTAGATGAAACAAGAGGCTGGGGCTGGTGGTTCCAGGTGATCTGGTGTCATCTTAGAGAGCCTGCCCAGAGTCTTCTCTGCTCCTGAAGTGCGCTGCGGAGGGATTCCGAAGCTCTGGAGGGTTCTGGACACAGCTTAGCACAGTGTCATCTGGCAGAAAGTGTGTGAGCTGTTACTATGGTGGAGGCACAGCTTCAGAATCCCCAAACTATTCTCCTAAAGTTTAACATGTTGATTATATGAGTACCATTTTGACAGCATTAGTGCAATCACAATAAAAGAATGAAAAACTCACTCCAGTTTCACCATAATAGCTTGTAATAATAATACCCATAATGTATTGAGAATGTACTATACCAGAACCGAGCTAAGTGCTTGGCAAGTATTATTTCACTTGCTCTTCACAACAGTCCAATGAGTTATCCCCATTTTACAGATGGGAGAACTGAGACTCGGAGAGGTTAAATAATTGTCCCCCATTTTAGAGATGGGAGAACTAAGACTCCCATCTTGGGCTTAGATAACTTGCCCAAGGTCGTGGAGATAGTCAATGGAAGAGCCAGGACTTAGCGCAGGTCTGTCTGACTCCATTGTTCACACATTTATCCCATATTCCTCTGCAATCCCAACAAGTTAAACACCATTTTCTATTCTTCCAAGCCTTGTCCATATGTACTAATTCTTTTTACACAATTATTCTCATAGCACAGCTATATTTTAGATTATTTTACAAACTTAACTTCATATCACAATTCACATGCAATCCATCACCAAGTATATCCTGTTGAGTCTACTTCCAAAATATATCTCTAATCTGTAACCCACTTCCCTTCATCTCCATTAGCACTTAAAAATTTTTTTTTAAATTGTGGTAACATATACACAAGGCAAATTTTCCTACTTTAACCACTATATGTATACAATTCGATGATAATAATTACATTCACAAAGTTGTGCTACCCTCACCACCATCCATCACCGAAACTTTGTCCTCACCCCATACAGAAACACCATACCCATAGAATAATAACCCCTCCAGCCCTCGGTAACCTGTAATCCATTCACTACCTCTATGTGTTTGCTTATTTTAGAAATTTTATTTAAGTGAAATCATACAATATCTGCCCTTTTGTGTCTGACTTATTTTGCTCAACATGAGGTCTTCAAGGCTCATCCATGTTGTAGCATCTATTTGCATTTCATTCCTTTTTATGGCTGAGTAATATTCTGTTATATGTCTATACCTCATTCTGTTTATCCATTCATCTGTGGGTGGACATGTGGGTTGTTTCCACCTTTTGACTACTGCGAATAATGCTGCTCTGAACACTGGTGTGCAAATATCTGTTTGAGACCCTGCTTTCAATTCTTTTGGGTATATACCCAGAAGTGGAATTGTCAGGTCATACGATAGTTCTATGTTTAACTTTCAGAGGAATCATCAAGCTGCTTTCCACAATGGCTGCACAATGTTCCCACAATGTATGAGGATTCTCAATTCTCCATATCCTTGACAACACTTATTTTTCGTTTTTTTGTTTTTGTTTTTTAATAATCATCCTAATGGTGTGAAGCGCTTTCTCATTATGGTTTTTTGATTTGCATTTCCCTGATGGCTAATGATGTTGAACATCTTTTCCTGTGTTTTCTGGCCATTTGTATATCACCTTTGGAAAAAAAATCTATTCAAGTCCTTTGCTCATTTTTTAATTGTTAACTACCCTTATCTTTCACCTGGGCTTCTTCTAGAGCCTCTTAACTGGTCTCCATACTTAAAAAAAATTTTTTTTTAATAATTAATTTTTTTTTTACTTTCATAGAAGCTTTAGATTACATAAATGTTACATTAAAAATATAGGGGAGGGAAGCGGCTGTGGCTCAATCAGTGGGGCTCCCGTTTACCATATGGGAGGCCCCGGGTTCGCTTCCCGGGGCCTCCTGGTGAAGGCAAGCCTGCCCGCACGGCGTGGTTGGCTGACCCAGTGAGCACAAGCAGCAAGGGGGGGATGAATGAATAAATAAATAAAATCTTTAAAAAAAAAAAAAATAAATAAAAATAAAAATAAAAATATAGGGGATTCCCATACGACCCACACCTTCCCCCTCCCACACTTTCTCACATTAACAACATCCTTCATTAGTGTGGTACATTTGTTACAATTGATGAACCCACATTGAAGCATTGCTACTAAGCATGGACTATGGTATACATTATAGTTTATACTTTGTCCAGCACAATTTCGTAGGTTATGACAAAATATACAATGGCCTATATCTGTCACTGCAATGCTATGCAGGACAAATCCAATGTCCTGGAAATGCCCCCATATTACACCTATTCTTCCCTTTCCCATCCCTCAGAATCTCTAGTAGCCACTGCCTTTACATCAATGATAAGAGTTCTTCCATTGCTAGAATAATAATATGTTGATAGTAGAATAATAATAAGTCTACTTTAGTCCATTGTTCATTCCCCAGTCTTGAGGATTTGGGGATGGTGATGCCCACTCTGCTTCTAATTGAGAGGGGGCTTAGATCCCATGGGGCAGATGGATGAGCTATCTTGCTTGCAGTTGCAGACACTCTCTGTTCCTTGGGATAGTAGTTGTCCATTATCATCTCCTTGTTAGTTGTCCTGAGTGAGTCCAATGAACTGGAGAGTAGGTGTTAAAACTTTGCTGAAATTCAGGGCTCAACTGGCACATGGACGCACCAAAGATTTAAGTCTCTGGGACATATATTTATCAAGTATAAGGCTAATTATGGGTTCAAATAAAAGGGGTAGAAGAGCCATGTGTAAAGAACCCATAAATGAGTCTAACTCTCTTACATTGAGGAGCATACATTCTAAAATAAGGCCCACTGGCAGGGCACCAAACTCCAGAGCTTTCTGCCCTGCCTGTAGTGTCTGGATGTCTCTAGAGCCCTCAGGAGCCCTGCTGTTTGAGGCACTGTTTACTGTGGCAGTCAGTGAGATCTTGCCGAGACATGTATAAGGGTAACATCTGGAATGACCTCCTGACTCATTTTGAAATCTCTTAGCCATAAAAACTCATTTGTATTTACCATTTCCCCCTTTTGGTCAAGGTCTTTTTCCAGATGCATTGCTAGTTGGTGCTTGGTAATAATCTTTCGGTGTCAGCAGGG
This sequence comes from Tolypeutes matacus, assembly GCA_026826555.1. NCBI lineage: Eukaryota > Metazoa > Chordata > Mammalia > Cingulata > Chlamyphoridae > Tolypeutes > Tolypeutes matacus. The sequence continues at coordinate 1,413,722 of JAKSZT010053832.1, forward strand.
AGGCTCCTCTCTGGGAGCCAGGTCCCACGCCAAGGGGAAGGTAATGAGTTTATATGCTGAGTTTGGCTCAGAGAGAACTGGTCTCCATACTTTTAGTCTTGTCCCCTTCCTATCCATTCTCCTCCCAAGAGCAGAGTGATGTTTTTTTTTTTTTTTTTTTTTGAGGTACAGGACTGAACCTGGGACCTCGTATGTGGGAAGCCGGTGCTCAACCACTGGGCTACATCGGCTCTCCTGAGGTGGTTTTTTCGTTTGTTTGCTTTTCTTTTTAGGAGGCACTGGGAACCGAACCCAGGATCTCCCATGTGGGAAGCAGGTGCTCAACCGCTTGAGACCCATCTGCTCCCCCAGAGTGATCTTTTTTTTTTTTTTTTTTTTAGATTTATTTATTTATTTATTCATTTATCCCCTCCTTGCTGCTTGTGCTCGCTGGGTCAGCTAACCACACCGTGCAGGCGGGCTTGCCTTCACCAGGAGGCCCCGGGAACCGAACCCGGGGCCTCCCATATGGTAAACGGGAGCCCTACTGATTGAGCCACAGCCGCTTCCCGCAGAGTGATCTTTAAAAGACATAAATCAGACCGTGGCATTCCCCATCCCGTCATGTGGGTAAACCCCGAATCCTTCCACTGACTTTGGTCCTGTGTACCCCTCCTGCCTTGGGGATGCTTTGCTGAGCTCACTGCACTCTGACCCCAGCGACCCTCTTCCAGTTCCTCAGCACTGCCAAGTTCCCCTCAAGTTCTCCGCTGCCTCACGGCCTCTGCACCATTCTCCCTGCCTGGGAGCTCATCCCCCCACGTTCTGCCTGGCTAATGCTCCTTCGTTCTTCTTATATATCTCTTCAAGGGGGCCTCCTGACTACTCTTCTCAACCTAAAATGGGCCCCCCTCTTTTATTCTATATTTGATTTGATTAATATCTTTCATCCTATCTTATAGTTCCATGAGGAAAGCGTTGTGCCATTTAGCTGGGCACCTCGTCCCTACTGCCCAGTACAGCGCTGGGGACACAGAGGTGATCAATATTCGTTGAGAGGATAAATATTTTTTCAACTACTCTCTAGTCTTCACAAATATAATCTAATAGCTGCATAATGCCTGAGAGTTCATCGACTTAATTAGTGGCTTGAATAAGACATTTGTTTCATACACAGTCGGGAGAGCCGACCTTTTGTGGTTAGAAGAAAGAAATGTTTGAATTTCCTGGATTAGCGATCCATAAATCTGAGCACATTAATAATAATATTACATATGTACAAAATTGTGTTGGCAAAAGAAAAAATATATATAGATTACAGTTTTTTCCAAATCAATTTAGTGGGTTGTAAGCAACACTGCTTTAAAAAATGGACCAGAATGGACAATGTTTGAACGCATTGCAGGTGAGAGAACAAGAACTGCTTTGTCTAACTTTTGTTTCCAGTTTCCATAGCTGTAGATAGAAAGTGAAGTATGTAGTGGGTTGCAGTGTAAAATATATTTCTGACCATGGATTATGGGGGGGGGGTTGAAAAATACTGATTTCAATGGCTTTATTTTGGAGTTATGCAAACATTTTCAAGTTCCCAAGTGTCACCTGACCCATGACTTGTCCTACTGCGTTTAGGAATTGGTATATAGGAGGCCCCCTGGGATAGCTTTCTTTTTTAATAAACTTTTTATTTTGGACTCATATTAGATTTTCAGAAAAGTTGCAAAGATAATACAGAATCCCTGTATACCTCTCACCCAATTTCCCCTACTGTTAGCATCTTAGATTATCATGGTACATATGTCAAAACCAAGAAAGCAACATGTATCTTACTATTAACTAATCCCCAGACCTGGTTTGGGTTTCACCCATTTTTCCATTCGTGTCCCCTGTTCCAGGATCCAACCCAGGGTACCACGTTGCAGTTCGTTGTCAAGTCTCCTTAGGCCCCTCTGGTCTGTGACGATTTTGCAGACTTTCCGTGTTTATAATGACCTTGATAGTTTTGAGAAGTATTGGCCAGCTATTTTGTAGAATGTTCCTCAATTTGGGTTTTCTGGTGTGTTTCTCATGATTAGACTGGAGTTATGGGGTTTGGGGTAAACACCACGGAGGTGAGGTGCCCTTCTCATCACGTTCTGTCTGGGGCATGTGCTGTCCACGTGACTCTCCACTGGGGACGTGAACCTTGGTCACTGGTAGTGTTTCTGAAGTTAGTATGTCTCCCTTTCCACTCTAGTCACTGGAAGCAAATCACTAAATCCAGCGCTCTCAAGCCAGGGTGGGGGATGACGCTCCACCTCCTGGAGGGAGGAGTATCCATGCCTATGAAATTGGAATTCTTCTGTAAGGAAGATTTGTCTCTTCGCTCTCGTTTGTGTATTTATCCATTCATTTAAGTCAGTATGGACTCGTGTATACTTACTTTGTATTTTGGATTATAATTCTATACAGCGTTATTTATTTTGCTGCTCAAGTTGTTCCAGCTTGGGGGCTCCTTCAGCTTGGCCCCGAATCCCTTTGACATGCTCCATACTTCTGCACTTTGGGGCACTTTCATAATTCCTGGTACGACAAGACTTGCTCAGGCTTATCTTGTATTTTCCCTGCCCCAGACCTAGAATCAACCTATTTCCAGGAGCTGGGTTTTTTTTTTTTTTTAACTTTTAATTTTAAAATAATTTCAGACTAATGGACAGTAGCAAAAATAATACAAAATCCATACAGAAAACTCCAACAGATCCCCACCCATACCCCGATCTACCGACTTTTAACACATTGCTACATTTGCTGTATTAGTCTATCATCCATCTATGTATGTATCTATGTGACTATTTATCTATTTATCTACTTTCTGAACATTTGAGAGTAGGTTGTATACAACATACTCCCTTCATGTTGAACACTGAAGACCTCCATGTACATATCCTGAGAACAAAGTCTTCACGTACAGAACTATCTTATGTACAGTTATGAATTTCAAGCAATTTAACACTGACATAAAGCTTACAGTCTATATATCCCAGTTTTTCCCTTATGTCCCAATAATGTCCTTTTGGGCCTTTTCACCTCCATTATTAGTTCCAGGAGCTGGCTTTTAGGAGATAAGTCCGAGATGTGCAATGTTCCTTCTTACATTCAGTGTGCACAGTGCTCGCCTGCCCCGAATGCTTGGCAAAATGTGTTGGCAGTAAAGAGCAAGGGCACGCACGGATCTGCTGCCTGCTCTCTGTTTCTCCGGCCTGGTTACAGCTCCCTGGTGAGCCACCCACCGCTATCTGCTCTGCTCCGTCCGCATGTCCCTCTGACTGCCAGTGGGTGCCTGGAGACCAGACTCTGCACAGTCTCTGCTGCCCGCACAGGATGGCAAGTCCCTGAGCCTGTGCTAGTCAAGGTCTGGCTCCCAGGCATCTGGGGGCATCTCTGCCCTGCTCATTTCCACCTCTGGATCTACACAAACACCATTTTTTATTTTCCCAAGGCCATTATTTCAAATATGGCTTCTACCCCACCTCCCCTCTTACATGCATGCTCAGTGGGTGTCCTTGCTTCCTTTAGGAAAAGTAGCTCGCCAAGCAAAAGTTCCCTCGACCTCTCTCCCCTTCCACTCCAGACCCACCTCCTCCTCTTTCCAAGGCTGTCCTCTTGTCCCTGCCTGAGCCTGGGTCCCATCCTCTCCTGCTTCCTCACATCTTCAGTCTTGTACCCTTACACTGGCTCCTCTTGCTCAGCCTAAAAGAATACTCAAGACTCTTGGCCTAAAAAGACTTTCCTTGACCTTGCCTCAACCTCAAGCCAGCACTGAGTCTCAATCTCCCTCACTTAAGGCTTCTGGAAAGAATAGGTTTCACTCATGATCTCCTTTAACAACTGGGCCCACAGAGACTGAGGTTTTCTACAGAAAAAGGGCAACTGTATGGACTTGAAAAAGGGTGGGGAAGAGTTGGAGGTCCTGATAAGGAAATACAGTGGCTCCTCTTTAAGGATGATTCCTTGATGGTGAAGTACTCCTGGCAAGGACCACCACAAGGCTTGAGATGCTGGAGCTGTCCAGAAAGCTCCCACGAGGCAGGACCCGACCTGGGTCTGGAGTTGGGGTTGAAGGAAAGGAGTAGAGGGCACTCCTCACAGGGGTGGACGCCAGAAGTTGGAGGAGGGGGCCATCCATTTCCAAACCTTGTCCAATCTACCCTTCCCTCTCCCCACCCCCAGAGAGAATCTTTGTCCCTGAGCAACAGCCACTTTAATCATGGACTAGTTAGCCTCACGAGGGCCCACACCTCCAGCATCGCCCTGCTTCATGCTGACTGTGGCAAGCAGCCAGACTGATTCATTAGTCCCACCTGTTTGGCCTTGCAACCTCTTCTCCAGGTAACTCAGGTGTGCCTTTTCCATCAGGGGCACGAGGCTCTGTCTTCTGGTACCCCTAGTTGGGCTGAGATGGCTCCTGTGTTTAGTCTTCCTCTGCTGACTTCTGTCCTTGACCCTGCCAGAATCCCCTCCCCCCCAGCACCCTGGTTCAGCCCTGCTCTTTGGAATTCAGCTCTAGGACCAAGTGCTCACCCAGCCCCAGCTCAAAATAGATTTACCTGTGCTTGTGGACCCTGGCCAACTTTGCCTGGCTTATTTAATTATTTATTCTTTCAAAAAATATTTATGGAGGATCTTCAGGCAGAGTTCTAGGCACTGGGCATCCAATGATGAACAAAAAGACATGGCTTCATGGAGTTTGCAGATATATTGGGGGGGGGGCAACAGATATTAAACCAATGATTTCACAAATATATAATACAAACCTCACGGGCAATGAAGAAAAATTGCAGGAGCTCATAACCTAGCCCAGGGCAAAGCTCCCATAAGGAAGTGACAGTTTAAACTGAGGGCTGGAGAATGAGCAGGAATTAAGTAGACAAGAGGGTTGGGATGGGGGAGAAAGGAAAGGAGAAAATTGTCCCAGGCTGAGGGAACATCATGTGCAAAGGCCCTGGGGCTATGGCCAGCTGGCTGGAGTGCAGAAAGGAAGCGGGAGAGTGGAGGAAAAAGCCTGGCGAGGGCAGTGGAGGCCTGGTGGGCATGTTCTGTATCTTGGTCTTCATCCTAAGAACAGTGGGAAGCAGCCGCTGAAGGATTTTAAGCAGAAGAGCGACATGACTAGGTTTGTATTTGAGAAAATCATTGACCGCAGTGTGAAGCACATATTAGAAGGGGGCCAGTGCCCCTGCAGGAAGACCTGGTTAGCAGGTGACAGCTGTGGTCCCAAGAGGGATGAGAGGATGGGAGTGGCGGCTCTGTGCCGTCAGGCCCTCCCTTGACATTGCTACTGTCCTGAAACGGCAGGCTCCTGTGGGCAGTGTGGTGGCAGCAGCAGACCATCCCGTGGAAGGCTGGCCACGGAGCGTCAGCGCCAGGACCTGGCACGTGGGAACTGGAGTCAGAGACGTTCTTTAAGTTCCACCCTCGCCATCGCCATTTCCCAAGCTCGGGGAAGCCTCCTTAAAAGCGAGTGCCCTCCTGCTGGGAGCCCCCTTCCCACTGTCCCCAGGGCAGAGCCCAGAGCACCTGCCGGCGCTGGAGGCGCCTTCCCGCCTCGGGGGCCTCGGGAATTTCACGGCGGCGAGTACCTGGGGGCCGCCGGCCGGGCAACGCGCAGGGAGGCGAAGGGGGGCGTCGAGGAGGGGCATGGCCGTGCCCCTCTGGTTCGGAGACCTGAGCTCTCACTGGAACGTGTGACCTTGGGCAAAACTTCTCCTCCCTGGGACTCGGGGCCTTCGGCTGCAAGTCAAGGTGGCCCCCGAGTCCCCCGCCCCCAAGTTGCGAGCGGGACCCGCAGCCCAGCCCGCCGGGTGCCGACCG
>JAKSZT010053832.1:1419947-1543134 GCA_026826555.1 Tolypeutes matacus
TGGCCCGGTGGCCCGGCGCCCGCGCAGGCTCGGAGGGCAGGAGCTGCGAGCGCGCGGCCGGACCCCGGGAGCCCGGGAGCCCGGGAGCCCGGGGCCGTCCTCCTCGGCGCCCCCCGCGGGAGCGCGTGGGCTCCGGGCACCGCACCCCGGCCTGCGCACGGACTGCCCGCCTCGCGCCCGCGGCTCCTGCCCTCCGAGCCTGCGCGGGCGCCGGGCCACCGGGCCACCGGGCCACCGGGCCACCGGGCGGGGTCGGCGCCCTGGCCGGCCTCTGCGCTCCGGCCACAAGGCGCGCTCCTCGCCCCGCACCGGGCGCGCTCAACTCCAGGGCCTGTGTTTATGAGTCTGGGAAGCAGTTTGTCATGTTCCAAGGCTGGATTTATTACGAACAAAATGGAAATCGAAGTTTTCCTGGAAAGGGAACAAACCAAACAATAAGCCTCCAGCGAAAGCAATAGTGGACTTTGAGTCTGCTTGGAGATGATGGCTGAGGATGAGGAGGAACCTAGGTGAGGCTTCAGCCTGTGAAACAACTGAGTAGGTGCTCGGGAGGGAAGTTGAAGACCGTCGAAGTGACGAATGCTTCTGAGTCTATGAAGTAATTTAAAAAGCAGGGCTGATTGCTCCTCGGCGTCTCTCCCAGCAGCAGGCGTCGTGAGTCAGGGAGCAGAGACAGTGACTCGCTGCTCACCCGACATGAGCGCAGGTTGATGCTCTGCTTGCATACAGGGAACTGGTGTGATGCCCATTTCCCACATGAGGAAACTGAGGCCAGAAGTGGTTCGTGACTTCTTCGGGGTTGCGCAGCTGCCCAGCGTTTGTAGAAGGGGGGCACCGCTTCTGTGGGGATGGGGAGTCAGTGAACCAGGGTTCCCCAAGCTCTGTGTGCCCTGGCCCTGAGCCGAGCTTTCTTCAGTCCTTTAGCCTTACCCAAAGACTTGTACTGGGTGGGCCCAGGGATCTTGCTTTGCTGCTTGGGAGGGGACAGGAGCGGGAAGACAAAGGCCCCGTGGAAAGGGGCGAGATCAGAGCCAGAACCCGGAGCCCAGCCTCCATGGGCACCCCTTACTCCAGGTGAGTTCCTGGAGCCATTTTACCTAGTGCGTCTTATCCACCGGAGCCACAGGGTGTTTGGAGGGACCAGAGGCAGCCCAAGAGGAATTTTGAGGAAGGGCAGTCTGAGGGCCACCGGCCAACTTGAGTGGGCCAGGGGCAGGGAGAGCGACAAGGGGTTTGCTTGAGACCTTGGCCTGGTTTCAGGAGATTTCACACATACATGGTTTTTGGGTGACTCGGTCACAGGCACCCTGGCTGGGAAGCAGATTTTCTGTAACATTTTTAGTGACCCCTTGGTGGATTATGAAAAAGCTGCTCTTTGAGCAGTGGGAATCTTTGAGGCTGTCAGATTTCAGACTTAAAAAAAAAATGTGTATGGGAAGGAGTTGGCAAATGTAGGTCTTAAGATGGCAGATAAAAGAGATCTGGTAATTCTACCCACCCCCCAGTAGCCAACACAGAACCAAAACCAACCCAACATACTTGCGTGATCAAAAACAAATATTGAGGAAGCGGCTGTGGCTCAATCAGTAGGGCTCCCGTTTACCATATGGGAGGCCCCGGGTTCGGTTCCCGGGGCCTCCTGGTGAAAGCAAGCCTGCCCGCACGGCGTGGTTGGCTGACCCAGCGAGCACAAGCAGCAAGGGGGGGATAAATGAATAAATAAATAAAATCTTTAAAAAAAAAAAAAAAATATTGAAACCCTGACTGCGGTTGAGCTCAAATAGTTCTGTGGAAATGAAAATGTTTACTCATAAAAGCTTAAAGAAAATGTCAGGAAATAATTTGTGGAGAAGCAGGGAGGAGTAGCTTGGGGATTTTGTTTAAGCACGGAACGTCTTTCATGTAATTTTAACATCATCCAATAAATGTCTATTACTCACTTCTTGTAGATAAGGGCTGGTTGGTAACTGCCACCCACCTCTGTCATTTTTAATATGTATAATTTATGTGCACGTACGAACCATGACTGTAAATTGAGATGGAGTTAAGGGCTGGATAAGCAGTTCAGACAGAGGAGAGTGCTCCGGAGTCATTTTAACCGAAAATAGAACCAGTGTCATCCTTTCTGAGAGCTGAGTAGGATGGAGGAGGAGGAACCACTGAAGGGCAGCCATGGACAACCTCGCTGTGGTCCTCCAGCTTTGTCTTGGCTCTGCTGCACAGACACGACCGGGACATAAGGAAAAAGGTGTCCGAGTTTACCTCTCCCCACATGAGTTGCTTTTCCCCATTCAGAAGTTTGCTGCTATTTCCCACTTCTGTGAAGTGTTGGGCATTGAGTGGTTTCCCCAGTAAGTTAGTGTTCTCACTTCCCAAGGCAGTTACTTCACTCCTCCCGTTCTCAGGCCTCACCCCCCACCTTACGCGCACACCTTGCCTGCCTTTGTCTTGACAGAGCAGAAGCCAGAGACCAAGGGCACACCTCCGTCTAGCCGGTGCCCAGCGTGCAGCGGCCCCTGCGTCTGTTCTCCTTCCCACCTGGGGCCTCTTCTTGTCCCGTCAGAGGCCCATCCCTCCTGGGAGCCTCCATCCCACCCCCTCACCTCCTCAGGGAACATCTCTTTCTTTAACCCTCTTCTCTCTTCAGGGTCATCCCCATCAGTCCATGAGCACGGTTTAGTCCAGTGGTGTCCAGTAGAACGTTCTGTGCTGACGGGCGCATTCTCCACCTGCAGGGTCCAGTGTGGTAGCCACTAGCCCATGTGGCCATTGAGCACTTGAAATGTGGCAAGTGCAGCAGAGGAACTGAATTTTTAATTGTATTGAATTTTTTAAAAACTTTCTTTTGACTTCAAAAAATAACAGACAAAAGGCAGCTTAACAAACTATGGAAGCGTTCCTTCAAACAATTAAAAAGAATTTTAATTACTTTATATTTAAGTAGCCCCGTGTGGCCAGTGGCTGCCGTGTAGGAGAGTTCCGCTTGAGTTCTCGCACCTTGAAAAGGAACTGTCCCTTGATCCTGCATCCCTCTCCTGCTTCCATCCCACTTCTTTGCTCCTCTTCACAGCATCTTAAAAGGTAAGGCCACTTCCTCTCTTCTCCCTCCGTCCTTCCACCCTCAGCACTCCACGTCTGGCTTCTGCACGGAAAGTGCCCTCTCGGGGTCTTCAATGCCCTGTCTGCTGTGCCCCTCCACAGCATTCCTCAGGAAAGACCACTCCTTCCTCCCCTCCCGGCTCTCTTGGTTTTCCTCCTACGTTCCCGGTGGTTCCTGTCCAGTCTCCCAGCTGCCCCTCCTTTGTCTGAGGCTGATTGATGGAGCTGCTCCGAGGTGGGCCCTGGTTCCTTCTGTGCTGTCACTCTCTTCCTCAGTGGTGGTATCTACCCTGTAACCTTGTATCTCCTGCAGGCAGTGCTTGCTGTTCCTTCCGGTTCTTTCTGCCCTAGGCCAGTGGCCCCCCTTCCACTCATCCGTGGGGGTCATCGTCGATGCCTTGCCTGCACCCCCTCATCCAGGCTATCGGCTGGTCCTGTGGCTTCTGGAATGTATGTGGACGTGGTGTGATCTGCCCCCATCATCACGCCTTCCACCCTAGGCCTCGCCGCTATTGCCCCCTTTCTGGACCGACCTCACGGGTCCCCGCTCCTGTGTGTTCCCAGTCCATCCTCACAGGAGCCCGAGTGACCACCGTCTTGTAAAAATGCGAATCAGATGGCGTCACTCTCTTTACACACCCTTTGGCCGACAAGGCTGGCCTCTGCCCCTCTCTGCCTTCTCTGGCCACTCGCTGTCCCTCACTGGGTTCCTCTGACCCTGGCGTCCTTTCCTTTCCTTTCCTTTCCTTTCCTTTCCTTGCACGAGCCGCATGCGGCCCTGCCTGGATCTTTGAACGTGCTCTTCTTTCTTCCTGACTCTGCATGTAGCTTCCTGCTTTTCATCCTTCAGGTCTCTGCATCGGGGTCACCTGCTCCAAGTCTTTCCTGACCACGCACAGTCCCACCTGTGCTTCCTCCAGTTACTGTCCACAGCACATCTGTAATTATTTGGGCTCTACTTCTTTATGTCTGTCCTCCCCAAGAGCATTCCACAAGGATGGGGACCATGCCTTACCTTTTCCATCTGTGGATCCCAACACCTCGCACGGCCTCTGGCACCTAGTAGGCTCCCAATAAATACTTTTGATGGAGTTATTGCTTGATGTGGTAGGCACTGTTGCTTGGACTTTGGCCTAGAAGTTGTGATAATTTTTTGATTACCTTTTATATAGCGTGCCTAATTGAGAGCTGCCAGGGCCAAGAGGGAAAGAAAATCACATTTGGATGCAGTTTTCTTTTCAGACTTAAGCAAGCCATTTAGCTTTTTTTAATTTGGGGGCTGAAGGCTATTGAGTATTGGGGTTGTAAATTAGCTTTTTACCTTACTGCCAAAGGCTAACAGAAAACCTGGCTCATCTGCTGTTGACTTTCAGCTGATTTTGTCAGTGTTTACAAACAGGGTCTACTGTATTTCTGTTTGGCTTCATTTTACCCTCGTTTATTTCATTCTGCCAAGATTACATTGCAAGGTACAGGTGCCAAACTCTTGGTTATCTAGCCCCTTGGACCTTATTTCAGTAATCTATGCCAATTCACTTTCTTTTGATTTTCCATTCCTCCTGAATCGCACCAAACTGTGTAGTTCCTACAAATGACAGGGCTTTCCTTTGATGCTTGTGTTGACAAAATAGATGTGATCTTTCAGACACTGAAGGGAGCCTGTCTCCTCTTGGTCCTGGTTGCAGGTTTTAAAACTTACTGCCTATGGCTCACGCCACAGCTTGTATTGAAGACCCTTTGTCGGTCAAGCCATTGGCAGTGCCACTGGGGAGCCAGAGATGGACAAGACCTCCTGAGTGGGTCCTGCCCTTGTGCAGTTTACATTTCAGAAAGAGAGATAAGCCACCTACACAAGTACCAGCTTTAGGCATGATCTGTGAGTTTAAACAAAACGTTATCATCCATAGGGTGTCAGGGTGGGGGCTGGGGTCCATCTGTTTGGGGAACTTAGGGAAGATGCCCCCCAGTACACCATGGGGAGATGCTGGGGAGTGTTAGCATTTAGGATCACCCCTCATCATTTAATCAACCGTCTCCTTTAGTGTCGGAGTTGGAAAAATACCCAGTGCTTGCAGTGGGGCAGGCATTAAATAAACATATCTTGAGTGAGAGAGTGAATACTCCTTTTGGTTTGACTTTTCTTTTGGGGAGATACCATCATTCTTGTTGGAAACAGCCCTAAAACTCCTGGCCTTGAGGGTTCTAGTGAGTTGAATAGTGTCCCCCCAAAATTTATGTCCCCCCAGAACCTCATTCCAAGAACATGACCTCATTTGGAAGTAGGGTCTCTTCAGATGGAATTAGCTAAGATGAAGTTCTGCCAGGTTGCCGTGGGCTCTAAACCCAGTGACTGGTGTCCTTAGACGAGAGGACACCCGGGGGAGTCAGCCAGGCAAGGGCAGGGCTTCAGTGATGCTGCCACAAGCCAGGAACGCCGGGCATCCCCGGAAGCTGGGAGCCTTGGGCTCAGACTTCCGGCCTCCAGGGCTGTGAGGGGATGAATCTCTGTTGCTTTCACCCTGTTTGTGGTGCTCTGTTATGACAGCTGTGGCCACCTAAGGTGGTGGGAGGGAGCTGAGTTTACTGCTCCCACCCTGTCCTCGGAAGGAGAGGACCCCACTCCAGCACGAGGTCTGTTTGTTTTTGTCTAACGGACTCAGAAGTTTCTTTAAATTACTAGCCTTCTTCTCTGTAATGGCTCCTGGGGAGCTTAGAGTCAAAATACGGTCACCCTTAGCAAATTTATCAGACCCCTTATGTTACTTTCATTCCCGGCTCACTTTTATGGCCCAACCTTTGTTTGGCCTTCACCCCTTTTCTTTTTTAGTTACGAAATGAAAATAGCTTTACTTTTTTTTTTTATTATTATTATAAAAATATTACATGTTCATGCTAAAAAAATAACAGCATAAAGATGGAAGTGAAAATTACTTGTCATCCCACACTTCAGGGATAATCTTCAGCATCTATCGGAGGTTTCTGGTTGAAGACTTTTCCACGTCCATGTGCCTCTGTGTGTCTAGATGCATGTTGACATGTGACAAATGTATTTTTAACAAGAGGGAATCATACATGCTTGATTTTTTCAACATAAAATATCTTGGGTGGATATCTTTCCATGTTAATAACTACAGATACTACATCATCTCCGAAATCCACGCCTATTTCTAATTTGTCATTGTGCCAAATTTTATACATCTTTGTAAACCTGCTTAAATCCTTTTTAGAACAAGGCAGGATATCAAAAAATAAAAAAGATATTTTCACAGCTCCTTAAAGCAGTGTTGACTTTACATGAATTACTGCAGGAAAGAAATGTAGAGGAGACCAAGATCACAATTAACATTGTATAATTTGCAGCGACTGTGTAATTTGGGTGAGTCACCGCTCCTCAGCATCTTGGCCAGAACGCCAAGGATTCGGTGTCGTTGCTAAGGTGCTTGGTGGACCAGGACTCAGCTGCTCAAATGGCTGCTCCTTGCTCAGAAATATCAGGCCGAGTAATTCTGCTCTGAGGACCTTGATGAGAAGGTTCTCTGCGAGCAGAAGATGCCCAGCCCACACCTGGAGACCACCCTCTGCCTCAAAGGCCCTTTGTCTGGGCTGCATCACACCCTCCTTCTTCAAAGAGAATTCCTTTGGCGAAAGACTCCACAGGGACATCTCTACAGGAAGGACGTTATAGGCCCTGCTTTAGTTTTCAGGCAAATTAAAAAACAAAATAAAAACCGGGCAAGTCCAGAGAAATCTCGCCTCAGCCTGCGTAGGCCTCTGAAACCTTTGGAAAAGGACTTGCCTTGGTGGTGGGGTAGGGTGGGGGCCCCTATTCCATTTGAAGAGAAATCCTCCTTCCCCTCGGTTCACATCTTCACCTTTCTTTCTGTTTCAAGTGAAATGAGCAGCAGGCAAATAGCACATTTGCAGTGGAGAGAAAAGTATTTTTCAGGGTATCAGAAATCCCAGGCGTATCAAGTCCTGACCTGAGAGATCTTGAGAGTGAGGCTCTTTCCATCATGAGGTAAATTGAGCAGAAAGAAACATCACGAGGCATTGGGGCAAAAAGCTCCTAATTTGTGCAGGTTTTGATGCCCGGGTCTCCAAGCCCTGTTTGCTGTGCGTTGGCATCTCCTATGCTGTGCACAAGGCTGCCCCCAGGCGTATTTATAGGTTTGGAGGTGAGCGCTGGCGTCGGGAACCAGGCTCCTAGCAGGGTGCGCTTTGTGTGGGAAGCCCGTCGGGTTGGAGGCCTCTGCCACATGCACGATCAAGTCTCCAGTAGTTCTGCCACCGGGTGCTGTTAGTCATATGGTGTCATCCTGGTAGAATTTATTTAAATTATATTTCAAATTAGCTTGTTAGAATAAAAATACGCTTGTGGGGAACACATTTAGACATTTGTCAAAGCCTAGAGAGATTTTTAAACAACATTTTTATTCACAAGCCTGGTTGATCCAGGCTTCTTCTTATGCCTCTCAGGAATTGGGGATCCTGGTGTCCTCACCCCAGTGCAGAAACCCTTAGGACGAGGTGCTGCCGCCAGCCCAAGCAGTGAACCTGAGAGCCCTGACGGGCGCAGGTGCCTCCCAGCAGAGGAGGCCGGCCTGGCTGGGCCCGTGTGGAAGAGGCTCTGACAAGGCCCCTTCCTCTCTGTCTCCTGCCCTGGGGGAATCTCTGACCAGATCACCAAGGAGGGGTGCCCAGCCCGCGAGGAACCTTGTCTGTGGATTATGGGGTGGGGGTGTCCACAGGGACCCAATTAGTGAGGAAAGGTGCAGACCCCTCTGTCTGGGCCTCGATCCCTCCTGGGATCCTTAATTGGGAATGCTTTAATTGGAGCTGTGCAGATCAGCAGAAAAGGGGAGTTCTTGGGTTTCTGTGGTCCCGGGGGAGGGGCTGACAGAGAAGGTCCTCCTGGGGAAGAGGAGCGAAGCCTGTTCTGGGATGCTCCAGAGGGCAGGAAAGGGGGCAGCCGGCGGAGGTGGCACCGGGGCAGGTTTCAGCTCAGATGTTGTGAGGAAACGCTCTCTGACCCCTCAGAGCTGACTGAAAATAGAACAGGCTCGCTCACCCAGGGGTGAGTTCATTGTCATGAAGCCACTGAGCAGAGGTCGAAGGGCCACCTGTCGGAAGGCTGGGGCCTGCGGGAGTGGTGGAGCACACAGGGTCGGCCCCCGGTCCCACTGGCTGGCTGTGGGTGTGGAGAAGTCCTTCTCTCTCTCTAAGCTTCAGTGTCCTCCTTTGTTTAATGATTGCGGTGGTTAAACAAGAAAATGTGTGTGAAGCAGACAGCACAATGCCTGACGTCAGTATTTAGTTAATGGTGGGCAGGTTTGTCATCGTCATCTGCATCATTTTGGCCTTGGGTGGGAGTTGGACCAGGTGACCTCTGAGGTACCTTCTGGAGAAGGTGGTCGGGGTCAGTGCTTCCATCCCCCCGTCTTTGACCCTGCAGGCGCTCCCAGGGTCCTCGGCTGCCCTGTGCAGCCTCCTTCACGACTCACGCCTGCTCTCGGCCCTGAGCAGTGCCAGAGGTCATCAGGGGTTCAGACAAGGGGGGCCCCCTCTGAAGCTTTGCCTCAGGTTGCTGAGCCTCGGCGGGTGGGGGTGGAGGAGTATCGCTGTCACAGGCCTGGGAAGGTCGGAAGAGCTGACCGCTTACGCCAACAAGAAAACCTGCTTTCACAGGGATGCGCGAGTGTAGACGAAAGCGGGCTCCTCCTCGGCACGGGCAGCAGGCCAGGCATTTGAGCTGCCGGTCAGGGAACTAGTTACTTATTTGCATATTCATTCATTCAGGAAACACTAACCGTCTATCTCGTGCCAGTGCTGTGGGTTGAATTGTGTCCCCAAAAAGCTGTGTTGAAGTGCTAAGCCCTGGCGCCTGTGCAGGTGGCCTTGTTTGGGATCAGGGTCTCTGCAGATGGAATCACGTTAAAAGGAGGTCCTGATCCGATCTGAGCAGTGTCCTCATGAGAAGAGAGGAAGCCCCGGCACACGGAGAAGGCCACGTAATGGTGGAGGCAGGGACAGGAGTGGTGCAGCCCCAGGCCACGGAGCACCGAGGATTGCTGGGAAGAGGGGAGGAAGGAGCCTCCCCTGGAGCCTTGGGAGGGAACGTGACTTTGCTGACTCCTTGACCTCAGGCTCCTGGGAAAGAATTCGTTTCTGTTCTAAGCCACCTGGTATGCGGTGCTTTGTTAGGCAGCCCCGGGACACCAGTTCAGTCCCGCACTGTTAGAGGCACTGGGAACACAGTGACAGGCGTCCGTGGTCCTGGGACGCTCGTGGTCTGGTAGGGGAGACGGGCGTCAAGCTAAAATCACCAGAGGGTCGACATGGGATCTGTGGTGCTGGGGCCACGTGGGCTGCATAGCAGATTTCAGGGTCCCGCGTCTTGACCTTCCACCTCTGCTCATGTGGCTCTCACTTCCTTACTGGTCACCCCTTGTTTGTCCACCTGCTCTTAGGCCCTTCTTACCCTTGACCAATGACTGTCCCGGAGATGTTGAGCCTTCCCCTGGGCATGCACCAGGAGACCGAGGCTGATAAACAGGGTCCCTGCCCCCCTAAGGGAGATGGATGGCAGCAGGTGACGAGGGTATGAGATAAGCCCTATAAATGGAATATGGACAAGTATAAAATGCCTAACTGGGAGAAGTTAGCGGAGGCTCCCTGAAGGTGAAGGAGGTGACCTTTGAGCTGCATCTTAAAGGATGGGCGTTTCCTAGGCAGACAAATCCTGTGTGCCTACTGGGGTGGGGGCATTTATGTGAAGAGAGCTGTATGCGGGAAGTACTAAAGTGTGGAGTTCAAGAACAGGGGCCTTGGCTGAGTCCTGGCTTGGCCGTTACCTGGCTGTGACCTGGATCACGTCCCTGACCTTCAGTTCTCTCATCTGTCAGAGGGGGATAAGAGTACTCACGTCATAGAGTTGTCATGTGGAGTTAACGAAACACACATTTCAGCATACCTTAGCTGCTGTAAGTAGGCGCGGAAGTGAGAAAGAATGTGGATTGTGAGTGTGGAGAATATGTAGGCAGGAAGGAAAGACCTCTACGCCAAGGTGTAGGGACTTCAGGCCTTGGGGGGCAGGAAGCACATCAGGGGTGAGCCTGGAGGGAGGGGAGCAGTTAGTCCTGGCATTGGAGAGGGGGCATACACCTGGGCAGCGGCAGGCAGTGGACTTGGGGCGGCGGGAGCTATGGCTTGAGGTAGGGGGCAGAAATATGCTATATGCTAAGAAGTTTGGACTTCCATTTGTAGGCAGTGAAGGAACATTTTCAGTTTTGAAGAGAATACTTGTTTTAGGCAAATTACTCTGGAGACAGTAATGAAGGGTAGTATGGAGAGTAGAGAGAGTGGAGTTAGGACCTCCTCAGAACTTCTACTGCCACATTCTAGGAAGAAACGATATGAACAGAAGGGACAAAGAGGAGAAGCAGATACCACAGAGATTCATTTATAATTTAAGCCTTGCCCTGTTCTGTAATGGATCTGTGGCAGCCTCCAGGAACATGTGTATGTAATACAGTAAAATAGAAAACTGTAGGTGTGGCACCCGGTTGGGGAGGAGAGGTATATGCTTTAGGATCTTTCCTATAGAGTTGCTAGATTAGGACCCAAATTTGGCTGTCATTTGATGAGAACTTAGGGGGTTGCAGTCCCTATGCAGAGCACTGTGTTTACAATACCTCATTTAATTCTCACAACAATCCCCACTTTCATTGCTGGAGAAACTGCATTCGAGAGATTAAAGAACCTGCCCAATCTCCCCCAGCTAGGAAGTGGCAGAGTTGAGAACTAAGCTCAAGTCTGTCTAAGA
The DNA here is from genome assembly GCA_026826555.1 of Tolypeutes matacus. Taxonomy (NCBI): domain Eukaryota; kingdom Metazoa; phylum Chordata; class Mammalia; order Cingulata; family Chlamyphoridae; genus Tolypeutes; species Tolypeutes matacus. The sequence continues at coordinate 1,430,869 of JAKSZT010053832.1, forward strand.
GGAAAATCCACTTTCTGGAGGTCAAACCCACATTGAAAATCACGTGGGAGGAGGATTTACAGGTCTTAAATGTTGGGATGAGAGAAAGAGCAAACCTGAGCGGCCAGCCTTCGGATGTTTCTAGACTGTGCAACTGAGCAGAGGGTGGTGCCATTGGCTGAGATTTGGGACACAGGAGGAGATGAGAGTTTTGGCTGGATGTCGTGAATTTCCAGTTCTGGTGACCATCCATCCATTACAGAGAGTGGCCTCTGTAAGTAGAAATTCAGCTCTAGCGTTCAGCAGTTAGGAGAGAACTGAAGATCCATATTTAGGAGCCGTCACCTCTGGGCTAGATTTGCTTGCCCTAGGAGGGCATATGTCAAGAAGAGAGGTGAAGATGGAATGCTGGGGAGGGGCTCCAATTAAAGAGGAGGAAAAGAAGCTGTAAATGGGACTGAGAAGTGATGGGGGTGAGATGGAGGCCAGAGCGGGGAGGTGTCATGGAAGCTAAGGGAGAAAAGGCTGAACATGGGAACGTGCTCATAGGACCAAAAGCCTCGGAAAACTTGGAGTGGGATGGGGAAGAGAAGGTGCAAACGAAACACCTCCGTGAGGAGGGTGTGTTAGGGCACTGCTGGTTTTTTTTTTTTTTTTTTTTTTTTTTTTTTTAAGGTTTATTTATTTATTTCTCCCCCTCTCCCTCTAGTTGTTTTGCGCTTGCTTTCTGCTCTCTGTGTCTGCTTGTCTTCTCTTTAGGAAGCGGCACCGGGAACCGATCCTGGGACCTTCCAAAGTGGGAGAGAGGCTCTCAGTCTTTTGCACCACTTCGGCTCCCTGGTCTGCTGCATCTCTTATTGTCTCTCCTCTGTGTCTCTTTTTGTTGCGTCATCTTGCTGCACCAGCTCTCCCCGTGGGCCAGCACTCTGCGTGAGCCAGCTCTCCATGCAAGCCAGCTTGCTTTCACCAGGAGGCCCTGGGAGTTGAACCGTGGACCTCCTATATGGTAGAAGGGAGCCCAATTGCTTGAGCCACATCTGTTCTCCAAGATTTATTTATTTATTTCTCCCAACCCCCTTGTTGTTTGCACTTTGCTGTGTGCTGTGTCTTTAGGAGGCACCAGGAACTGAACCTGGGACCTCTGTTGTTGGAGGGAGGTGCCTAATTGCTGGCGCCACCTCCATTCCTTTGGCACTGGTGGATTTTGAGAGCACAGATCCATTTGCAGGCTATTTCAGGACTGTGTGTTGAGGATGTAGAGAAGTTTAGCTAAAATAAAGGTGAGCATGGGAAGTTGGGGGTAAAAGGAAGGTTGATTTTTGTTTTCTAAGTTGAACATGTTGGAAGGCTGGGGGCAAAGAAGAGGGAGAGACTGAAGGCATCAAAGGTGAGAATCAGTGAAGTTTGGTGCCTGTAAAAGGCAGGTGGGAACTAGAGCAGGAGCTTAAAAGAAGGTGTAAACTTCCAGAAGGGGGTTGGGAGGATGGTCCTCAGACCAGGGAAGGTGCAGGTACAGAGGCATTTTGAGGCTGTGGCAGGAAGGAGAATGAAGGAGCTGGGTCAGCTGGCTTTTCTTTCTCAGTGTAAGTTAACAGATTAGTTGAGAACCAGAGGGTAGAAGAAGAAAAAAGGAAATGATTCATGAAGCTGGTCGCCGGGAGGAAGGGGACTGGGCCAGGGAGTCAGTGGGGCAAAGAGAGATTTGCAGCAGCCTTGAGGGACCAGCTGGAGATCAAGAATGTGAGTTTATAGAGGTGCCAGTCGCTGCAGCTGGCTGACGTGCCAACATGCCAGGCCACCTGGGAGCAGGAGCGGAGGCAGGCCATCCCCAACCCAGGGGTGGGCGCACAGGAATGGCCACCCTGGTCAGACTGGGTGCTTTGTCACCGGCAGCCCTGGGGGATGCGGGGTGGGAGGAGGGAGAGCCTGCTCCACGCCCATTGGTCACCTTTCGGCCTTCACTTCTCTGAGTAGCCAGTCATTATTCCGTTGTTAATAATTCTCTCAGACCTTTCTGAAAAATGCATTAAAATTCTTGCCAGCATGACCTCTTTGGGTAATGAGATCTGTAAGTTTATTAACCTCAGCAAGAAGTGGATTTCCTTGCTCCATGGGAGCAGATAATCTCGTGGAGGGAATGAACATTAATGTGCTGACCGGGGGGGGGGGGGTGAGCTCGATGCCCGGGGGCAGAGACGGAGAGGGCGGCCTCTCTGTGTCCCCCTGGACACCATCATCAGATTAGCTGCCATGGAAGGTGGGCCACAGAAGCAGATTGTTCATGAGCACCACTGTCCCCACGGCCCCATGCAGTGAACCCGGCGGTGGCCTGAAGTTGAGATGGACAGGGACCCCAAACCATAGCAAAGCCAGAGACCCCTTGTTTCTCTGGCAGAGGCTGATTCTCTAAGCTGAGGAGGGGGAGGAGGAGATGGGAGCGTGGATCCTCTTCAGGCAGGACTGTCCAGCAGCAGGGCCATTCTGTGCACCCATCCCTGGGTCGGGGGCGGCCTGCCTCCGCTCCTGTTCCCAGGTGGCCTGGCACACTGGCACGTCATCCAGCTGTGGCGACTGGCACCTTTACAGCTCACATTCTAGAATCTCCAGCTGGGCCCTCAAGGCTGCTCACAAATCTCTTGGCCCCACTGACTCCCTGCCCCAGTCCCCTTCCTCCCACCAACCAGCTGCATCAACCATTTCCTTCCTTTTTCTTCTACCCCCTGGTTCTCAGACCAAAACCTTAGCTCATGCTGAGAGGGAAGAAAGTGGCATGGGATGACCAGGGTGAAACACACCCTCTGCCATAGGCCTTCAACTCTGCACGTGTATTGGATATTTGACATAAGCTCCTTACGAGGCATCCAGCTAAGGAGCAGTGCTGTGTGCCTTCATCCTCATTAGCCTGGCATTTCAAGCTTGTTATAACTTAGCCTGGCCTGCCTGTCTTCATTGTACCCTGAATACTCGGTCCATGCCACCCTATTATTATTTATCACATCGAACATTTAATTATAATCTGATATTGTGTCACTATATTATCATAACCTCACCTCCATCTTCCACCACCTCCAAACACCAGACCAGTGCTGTCCAGTGGAAATATGAGAGCCACATATGTCATTTTAAATGTCTTAGTTGCCATATTAAAAATTAAAACAATATAGATGAAATTAAATATATTTTATTTCACCTCATATATTCAAATGATTATTTCAGCATGCAGTCAATACAAATTACTGCTGAGATAGTTTACATTTTTTGTACTAATTCTTCAAAAGCTACCTTATTTGAGTGCAGAACAAGACTTTGAGTGCCTCAAAAGTAGCGGCCATGTATGTCTTCTTCAGCCTTCTGCTCCCTCTAGTGCTGTGTGTTGGTGACACATAGTAGGTGTGCAGGAAGTTTTGGGTGTATGAATAAATGCCTCATGAACCTGTGCTCTCTCCACTGTGCCTCATTAGAGTAGGCAGTTGTGGGTGCTGCAGATACAAGTGAGGAGGAAAATGATGAGGTGATTACATTGTAATGGGAATAGAATCACCATATGACCGGCAAGCCCACTTCTAAGTAGATAGCCAAAAGAATTGAAAACAGGGACTCAAACAGATACTTGTACACCAGTGTTCATCCCAGAATTATTTACAGTAGCCCAAAGGTGGAAGCAACCCAAGTGTCCCTCAACAGATGAATGGGTAAACAAAATGCAATTGATATCACTGAATTGTACGCATATAAATGGTTAAAATGGGAAATTTTGTGTTAAAATCTATGTTACCACAATAAAAATGTTTTAAAAATTAAAAAGACAAAAGGGAGAAGGGTACATAACCAAGGACAGCTCCAGAGGAGGGACCCTGATCCCAGTAGGATCAGAAACTTTTAAACCCTGGAGGAGCTGAGGTGTGCCAGAAATTCAAAGGGTGAGTTCAAGAGAGACCAGAGTTGTTGCATGCAGGATGGTTAAGTGTGTGGGCTCTGGGCTTGCTTAGACTGCTGGGTTTCGAGTCCTGGTTCCACTCACTACTTAGGAGCTTTGGCAAGATATTAACCTCGCTGTGCCTCATTTCTCCATTTATAATGATGGTCCCTCTTTCACAGGTAATATGTAAAGGGAATATTGTAAAGGAGAATGGGGTGTATGGAAGCAGTTTGGAAATGGGCAAATAAATTTGATTGTCAAAACTTGAGGCGCCTCACTGCCCTGGAAATTTCAGAGCAGTGAATGTGAGGGTAGTGCTGATCGGGTTCTAGAACCCATCATTTGAAAGATGGTTTGTGAGCGTTTAGAAAGGAAGGGGGCTCACCTGGAGGCCATGTGGGTTCACCAAGACCAGCCCCATTTCTTCTGGAGAGAATGGCAGAATAAGGACGTCTGCAGACATGGCATGGACAGGGTCTTCTGACGTCCCTGAGAACCAGTTGGAGAAATGTAGACGATCCAGAAAGGGCGCAAGATAATGAAATAGATGCCATCCTGGGCAGAGATCGCTCGGGCACTTCCCTGTCCAATCCTTTTGTGTGTCATGAAAGATACAGAAGATGTTTTGCATGGTGTGGTATTCAAGGCCATCCTGAAGAAAAGAATTGGAATCTCCCCCCAAAATCTCAACAGATTGAGATAAAATTTGAAGTAGCTTGAAGTTCTTATACTTGGGTGAAAAATGAAAAAATAAAAAGGATTCATTTCTTGTTGAGTGCTTCCTACCTGCCAGACCCTATTCTAGGTATTAGGGCTACAGTGGCGAGTAAAACAGACATGGCTCCTCTCTTCATGGAGCTTACATTCTAGTGAGGGAAACAAACTCCACCCCCACCCCCCAAAGAAAGACCCTAGGAATAGATCCACAAATAAAAGAATTGCATGTTGTGTTCAGTGCCACGAGGGAAACAGGCATGGGCCTGGGACATACTTTAGAATGTGTGATTCTAAGACGCCTGTCTCAAGAGGTGACATTCAAGCTGCTACCCCAAGGCTGAGAGGAAGCCGACGGTGTGAAGCAGGGAGGCGGTGGGAGGCGCAGGTGCGCAGACCTAGGGTGGGAAGGCGTTGAGGGCAGCGTTTCGGAAATTGAAAGCAGACTAGCACCTCTGGACTGCAGTGAGGGGAGAGAGCCCAGCCTGGGGTTGAAGGAGGAGGAGGCAGGACAAGATCGGGCAAGGCCTTGTGGGCTGTGGTGTGGACTTTATTTAAGAGGCAGTGAGACTGAATACGATCGAAGGATTTTCATCGGGACTGTTACATGGTCCTTCTTAGGTTTTAAGAAAACCACGCTGGTGCTCTGTGGAGAATGGATTCGAAGGAGACATGAGTTGAAGCAAGCAGTTAAAGGGTTCCTGGGCTCCAGATCAAAGAGGGTGCTGTTAGACTGAGAGAGTCACGGAGGAGACGGAGAGACGTGGACGGATTCCACCGATGTTTTGGAGATGGATATGTTAGGACTTTCATATAGATAGATGTGGGGTAAAGGATGAGGGAGAAGGAATAAATAAAGAAGACTCCTTTGATTTTTTGGTCTGAGCAACTAGTATATGTGGGAAGGACTGAAGAAGGACCAGGTGGAGCCAAGTACAGGATCAATTTGTTAAGCTTGAGGAAGTGAGTGGAGCTGTGAAAGAGGCAGGTAGCAATATGCATCTGGGCTTAGCAGAGAGGTGAGAACGGAGCTAGGCTGGGTGAGGTCCCCAAGGGAGAGAGGGTCGACAGAGGAGAAGGCTCAGGGTTGAGCCTGGACTACCCATCATTTAGGGGGTGGTATAAGAAGAGGAGCCAGCAAAGAAGATGGAGAAGGAGTGGCTGATGAGGGATGAGGAAAATGGGGTGGGTGACATCAGGGTGGCTCCTGGAGAAGCAGCTCGAGGAGGAGGGACTGGACATGGGCATTGAGCACTGCTGAGAGGTTGAGTTAGAGTAAAGCAGAGTTGTCCTGGGCCTGGCAGCATGAAGTTGCTGGTACCCATGACCTCCGCAGCCACAGGGGCAACATGGGGTCGGAAGCCAGGACGGTTGGAGGGTGAATGGGAAGCTGGGAAGGAGGGTTGTGTGGACCACTTTTTCAAGCAGTTGGCTGTTACAGGAGCAGAGAACTAGGGCAATAGTATGAGATGGTGCAGATAAGGGGAGAACTACAGTAGGCTTGGATGCTGATGGATAGTGCCCAGGAGGGATTTGGCAATGGGTTCCTAGATGTGACACCAAAAGCACAAGCAACAAGAGAACAGATATATTTGATTTCATCAAAATTAAAAACTTGTATATTGAAGGAAGTTATCAAGAAAGTAAAAATGCATCCTACAGAATGGGAGAAAATAGTTTTAAACCACAGATCAGATAAGGGCTTAATATCCAGAATATAGAGAGAACTTTTACAAGGCAACAACAAAAAAAACAATCCAATTAAAAAATGGGCAGAGGACTTGAATAGACATTTCTCAAAAGAAAATATACAAAAATGGCCAATAAACACATGAAAAAAATTCTCAACGTCATTAACCATTAAGGAAATGCAAATCAAAACCTCAGTGAGATACCACTTTGTGCCCAGAAGGATGGCTATTTAAAAAAACCCAGACAAACAGAAAATAAGTGTTGGAGAGGATGCGGAGAAATTGGAACTCTAGTATGTTGTTGGTGAGAATGTAAAATGGTGCAGCCACTATGGAAAGCAATGTGGCTGTTCCTCAAATAGTTAAATATAGAATATGACCTGGCAAGATGGCAGTGAGATATGACCTGGCAATCCCAATTCTAAGTATATACCCAGAAAAAGTGAAAACAGGGTTGCAAACAGATGGCTTGTACACCCATGTTTATGGTGGCATTATTCACAGTAGCCAAAAGGTGGCAACAACCCGGGTGTCCAGCAGATGAATGGATAAACAAACTGTGGTCTGTACACACGACGGAATGTTCCAAGGCCAAAAGCACCAATGAAGTTCTGAGACATGCTGCGACGTGGAAGCGCCTTAACCCTCATGCTCAGTGAAATAAGCAAGGCACTGAGGACAAACGTTGCTTGCTATCCCTTATAAGAGATGGCTAGAGATAGCAAATTCGCAGAGATGGGAAGCAGATTAGAGATTAGGGGATACGGGGGAGTGGGGGAAGGAGGAAGGGAGAGTATTATCAAAATAAAAATTTTAAATGTCATGTTAGGGAGTGGGCCCTCCCTTATCTTGGCGCCCTGTGTTCCTCCCCTGTGGTAGGATCATGTTCCTGAAGGCATTTCCTGTGGGTGTGTTAGCCCCTCCCCCATTTTCAGGGTATGCGCCCACCTTCCTGGGCCTTTGGTTGCCCACCTAGACGATCCAATCTGAGATTGGAGTTGGGTGAGATGAGCACTGATGGGGCGTGCCAGGTCTGGGCGTGAGCACGGCTTTCCTTCTGGAGGGGGATCTGCTTGCTCGCAGCCCCCAGTTCTGGGTACAGTGCCGCCCAGGGCTCTTACCTCACTTTTTCACAGAATCTGCTGCTTTTAAAGATGGCTACCACGGGACAGATCCACGTATTAATCAAGTTTGGCTTTGTCAGAGCTTCCTCCTTTTAAAATTTTCTCTCTGTTTGTTTATATTGTTTTTATTTTTAAGCAGGCCTGCCTCACCAGGGATGGAATATTCTGGAAAACTGGAGTTGGAATCCCACAGCCTGATTGAAAGCCATATCACTTGCTTCAAGGGAGGGAACTAAAAAAAGCCAGTCCTTGGCTTCTCCCATGAATTTTAAATGTTCTAAAAGCCTTGCTCCACGAGGGAAACAATACTTCGTGCCTTAAATAATTAAGTGGAGAACACTGAGAAGGAGAGTGTCGGCCTGGGCCTGGTCACACTGCAGCCCAGGCAGGGCTGGGTGGCTGCCCGAGGGGGCTGATCTGGAAGCAGAAATGGATGTGGCTCCCAACAGCTGCCTCTAAAGCCTTTGGAGAAATTGGCACAGCCTTGGAAATGGCACGAAAAAGGGTAGAGGAAGGTGTGTGGAAGCGTGCGAGGTTTCTTCCGAGAGGCTGCATTCATCAGCCCATGAATTCTTAGCAGGTCTAATTTTCCCCTCTGCTGCCACATATCTGCCCACGTGAGATGGCTGTGGCCTTGGACCGTGGACCGTGGCTGTATCTTCCCAACTGGCTCTGGTTTCTTGAATGTACTTGGGGGAAATTTCTGGAGGATATATGCGGGGAAGAGAAGGCTACTTTATCTTCTGGCAGAAGACCTTCCTTTCAGGAACAATGGTGGCATTTCAGAACTTGCTGATTGTTTCCTGGCTGTCAGCCCCTTCTGTGATCACATGGGATCTTTATCTTTGAGGCCACAGAATGGTATGCTGGACAGATGTAGGGTCATGTCAGACTGTCAGTGTGATATCTTACATGGTCGGTAGAAGAGGAAGTTCTGCCAGAGGGGAGGGAACTAATATTTGTTGATTACCATTTGTATTATTTCATTTAAGCTCTGTGTTGTTATGAATGAGGAAACTGAAGCTCAGAGAGGTCAAGTTACTTGCTTAAGGTCACACAGCCAGGATATAGTGGGACCTGTGGTTATGTATGTTGTCTGGCACTCTGAGGCAGGTCACTCTGAGGCCCCATACTCTGTAAGACTTTTATGAATCTGTGAGAAAAACCACCTTTGTTTCAAAAGTACACTTGGAGGTTAAAAGAAAAAGCAGAGAAGCACCTCTAGGAAAGTCCTGTTAGCCCACCTTTCAAAGAGCAGAGGTTAAAGGCAGGGATTTTCTCTGATCTTATGAACACGACTGATTTCTTTCTCTCCAAATCTTTCGAGCCCTTCCTTTTTCCTCTCTTTCTCCTCTCTCTTTCTGCCAGTTTCTCCCTGGTCCTTTTTCTCAGATTTTAGTGGAGGCTCTGGGAGTGACTTAACCATTCAGTCTCGTTGAATTGTATCCTGTAGTCATATCTATTAAGACCTTATTCAGGCCACGTAATAGAAATCTAAATCTCAAGTAAGTGAACCTGCTAGACTGGGTCTATGTTTGATCAGTTATGTTGATATTAATCTTGACAAAGAGCAGTGTGGTAAGCTCTTCAAAGCCTACGCTTCTCACCGTCTTTGTGGCCATGCTTGTCAGTCGTTCATGCTTTAGGTCGTCTGCCCATACTGTTTGTCTCAGAGATGCACAAGAGCCCTTTTTTTTTTTTTTTGCCAGTCCTAGTTGCCACTTGGTTGTAGCCAGAGCACTCGTTTGTTAAGTGGAGGACGTGCGTGCCGTGACTGTGAGGGCAGGAGGGCCTCAGGCCTGGCTTCCCTCTCAAACCAGACCTTATCTCCATAAAAGCTGGGGCTTTCAAGCTCCTCCATCCTTGTGAGAGGTTAGATTGAGTCTGAAGTAGTGAAATTTGGTTCTTTTTGTGCATCTTATGAAAATTGATTGTTTGGTTTATTATGTGCCCTTTTTCCTGGAGCAAAGCTCTTACCCACAAATAGCTAAATTAACCTAGTGAATCATCATGAATACTTTTTGGTGAGGAAGTCACAGACTGAAATTATGATCTGGAACTTGGACATGAATCTTGGTAGGTGTTTTTTTTTCCCCTGGAAGAAGTTCATGCTTGAGGTCTTCAGCATAATTTGCTGTGTTTTTAAATTGAAAATTTTCAGGTAGCCTCTGGAACAGATAAAGTCTTGGGAACAGATAAAGTCAGTTTTCCTCCATTTCCATAGGATCAGATATTTTACATGGTGGAGGCAGAGACCACTCACTGTATTTGCCGAGACCTCTGATGTGCTAAGGGCTTCCAGTGTGTTGTGCTTGGGCTTGTCGGAAAAACCAGCTTTATTCAGATCACCTGTGTTAAGGTGGCAGCCAGTGGGGACAGAGCTGCAGCCAGGCAGTCCAGGCAGAGGCTACCTTCACACACAGCACAGTGAGCCCAGGAAGGCACTTTTTTTTTTTTTTTTTTTTTAATTTATTCATTTATCCCCCCCTTGCTGCTTGTGCTCGCTGGGTCAGCTAACCACGCCGTGCGGGCAGGCTTGCCTTCACCAGGAGGCCCCGGGAACCGAACCCGGGGCCTCCCATATGGTAAACGGGAGCCCTACTGATTGAGCCACAGCCGCTTCCCAGGAAGGCACTTTTTACCTTTTACCTTTGGTCTCTCATTCACCCATTTAACTTTACTGAGTACTTCCAGTGGTGACTAAGGCGAACTTGGTCCCTCTCCTTGCAGAGTTGACAGTATAGAGGGGGAAATGAGTATTAAATAATTACAAAAATAATTACTTGATTATAATTAATTCATTCAGCAAATATGTGTTCAGTATCTACTGTGTCCTAGAGGCTGCTCATTGTGTTGGGGGTGATCAAGTAACCAGACAAAAATCCCTGCCTACATGGAGCTTACATTCTAAAGAGGGAGACATATAATAAACATAACAAGTAAACTTGCTGGCATGTTAGAAGATGATAAGTGCTTTGGGAAACAACAGAGCTAGGTAAAGTTGGTTTGGGAGTATGGACTCACCTGGGTGGGGTGTGTGGGTATCAGTTCCAAAGAGTGGGATGAAATGAAAATTATGCCATTATCAGTCATGACAGGTTATGACAGGGAGTTGGAGAAGCTGAGGGAGGGTAGAGAGAAGAGAAGTTCAAGCAGCTGAGAGGCCAGTTGGAAGGATCATCTTTGTGTTTATTGAAATCATCGAGAATCAAGATAGGAGCAGTGTAGGAGAGGGGCTGTAAGCCAGGAGCTAAAATCATCGAGAAATGAGGGGGAGTGACATGGGGTTTGGCAGTTGATGACAGCAGGGAGGGGTAGTGGGTACTGGAGTCTGATGACGGGAAATTCAAGGCTGGGGAATTTTAAGGAGGAGGGAAGAGAATTGTCTGGAGGATGCAATGAGGAGCCTAGTGGTTTATGAAAAGAGCTCTGAGGGAGACTGGTGGGATGCCATGGGGGGGAATATAGGGGTCGTTGACCTGGTATCGAGGGTCCAGGGAAGGTTTGCCTGAGGAAGTGACATTTGAGAGGATGGCAAGTGGATAGATTTTGTCCAGAGCAGATGAAGACGGAGAAGGAACTCTCTGGGGCTATTATACTGGGAGAAGGAAGTTAGAATCATAGTTGGTTATTCACCATTGCCAAAAGTTGGAAACAACCCAGGTGTCCATCAACAGATGAATGGATAAACAAACTGTGGTCTATTCACACGATGGAATATTATGCAACTGTAAGAAGAAATGAAGTCATAAAGCATATGGCAACATGGATGAACCTGGAGGACATTATGTTGAGTGAAGCAAGCCAGACACAAAAGGACAAATACTGTATGAATGCATTACTATGAACCAAATATATTGAGTAACATACTGTTTGATTTAAAAAAAAAATTATATGTATCCATTACATTTAATTGAGAAATGTATATATTTATTCATCTGTGTTTACTTTTTAGTTTTTAATTGCTTATGTTTTCAATTATTAAATGTACAAAATAAAGTTAAAAAAAAAAAAAAAGAATCATGGTTGGAGGATTTGGAGGATGGGATGGGGAAGACAGGCACTTAAGAGAATAGGGATTCCCCAAGGTATTTGCTTAGTGGTCTTGGGAGGAAAAGACCTGTTTTGGTAGCTGGTGGCTCTGGAGAGACCCAGGGGGCCATATGGTGATTCTGTGTGGCCATGAAGGGGGCTGGCTCTTGAAGCACCTATTATAGCCTGCGGCTGCCTGATGCCCCATCTTACGGATCATGGTTGATCATCATGGTCTGAAAAGGCCTGAGAGGTACTGTCATGGGTTGTGAAACGTTGGGCAGGAACCTGAAGGCTTTGGGAACTTAGGGGTTATTCTCTAGACTTTCTGCTGACTGTTGGGACTTTAGGAAAGGCTGTGGGAATGCTGTTGGTAAGCAGAGTTTGGATTTCTGAATCATTCTTTAATGCCTGTGATGACAGCCTTGGCAAAAGATGGGTAAAGATGACCCTCTTTGCCCCCAGACGAGTCTAGCTCCTCAAGAGGACTTGAGCTTGAACATGGCTGTGTGGGGAAAGGAAAGCTCTGAGGTGGTCTGGGGAGGAGGGTCAGTGGAGTGAAGATGTGGGACATAACTGGCCATATGCACAATGGAACAAAAGTACAGAAAGGCTGAAGCATCGTGCTGGGCTCAGGTGACTTAGATGACTATCCCTGAATAGCTGTGTATGGCCGTTGGCAAGTTTCTTAATCTTTTTCCTTTTCTCTTTTCCTCTGTTTAAAATGAAGATACAGATGCTGGTTTCTCAAGGTTGTTGAGACACTTAGGTGAGAAAATGTATACCATTGCCCAGCACAATGCCCAGCACACAACAGATGATCAATAAACACCAGACCCTCCAGGAAATACCTTTTTCTGAGGTTCTGCTAAGACTTCAGTGGAGTGGATCTCAGCATTGCTCTGTAACCTTGGAAAGACATTTCCTGTTTAAAAAGCAGATCTCTTAGGAGAGGACCATGAATTGCACTGAAACTCTTAAGCAGTAAATGTACATGGAAGCCTATGAATCTGAATGTGAAAGCTTGAAGGAGAGCGCTTGAAAAGGATAAAAATGAAGTGGGGGAAAGTGTACACACAGGCCATCTGGCCCTTTGGAGAAAATAGGAGATGTGTCACTGGTGCATAGAAACGAGCACGGACTGTTCTGGGGCCAGACTCGTGGGCCCAGCTGTCCAGACACCTGCTGGCTGCCTCCTTCTGCTAAAATTTGAGCATTAGACCTTTTCCAAAGGGTAGAAGAAAATACAAAAGATCCCCATCTGATGAATCACAACCTTTTACTCACACAACAGCCCAGGCACTCCACAGAGTGACAGGAAAACATGCCATGCTTCTGTTATGCACTGATTGCTACCTACTGGATATCCATCAATACTTTGTGCATTTTCCTTCCAAAAAGGAACTCGACTGGATGTTTCCTCTTATCTTCACTCTCTCTATGTACTCCTCTCTTTCACTCTTGTTGACCCATGATTTTTGGGTGCCAGTCCCTGGACTCATTCTGGCTATAACCTGAGTCCCTGAGCTTATCTGGTAGAGCTGTGTTTTCCAGCCTATTTCAGGCCAGGCAGGGCACATGGGGAAAACTCACTGCGGAAGATGGAGGAAAGCCACAAGCTGGGGCTGCAGCTGCTGTGGCCCTGATGGTGGGTGAGAAGTATAGCTTGGCATGCCTGTGTGTATGTGTGCGTGTGCACATGTGCGCGCTCACCTGCGTGTACCTGGGAGGAAAGCATTACCTAGCTGTTCTGTTATGGAGAGGGCTCTCAGCTCCCGCTTTCATCTGGCAAGGGTCTGCTCATTGGCTTGTGGAATTGCGCTGGGTCCTCTGGCCTGGAGCTGGGTCCTCTGCCCTCTGTGTCCTGGGTTCCTGCAAGGCTTCTGGCCACAGCTTCAAGCACCTCTTCTATTCAAGGCACTGTGGGAGCTCCAGAGATGGGACCTGACCCCTGCTCTAGGGGCTTACAGCCCAGTTTTAGGGGGGCTGTGGCTAACTTCACCTATAGCTAATGGAAGACAAGGCAGAAAAATATGAAGGTCACAAGGAGGTACTGAGAGAGCCGGGCTCCAGGGCGAGAATCCGGTCCTGCGGTGGAATTGGGTGTGTCTGATGGCAGAGGTGGCGAGTTTGCACTTGGCCTTTAAGGATGGTAGGATTCTGACCCGTGGGAGCGGACTGAGGGGCCATTCCAGGGGAGGGCATAGGTCTGGGGCGAGCAGGCGTTTCTGTTTTGGTAAGCCTGTAGACTGGATGCAGGGGCTGATGGGGAGGAGGCCACGAAACCAGGTGGGAACCAAGTCACGGCCGAGGACGTGGATTTCAGCCCGGGGGGCTGCCTGCCCTGCCCGTTGTGACAAGCCGGCCAGGATGGCCTCCTGTGGTTGGTCCGAATGGGGCGTACAAGGAACAAGGCCCGGAAGGCTCCCCCACGCGTGTCGCGCTCGTTTGAGGCCCACCGGGGCTGCCCTGCGACGAGATGTGGCCGGCGTGCCCTGGTGCCGTGGGGCTCTGGAGAGCTGCGGGCACGTTCTATTTTTGTGCTCCTTCAAGTGCCCATGTTTATTTTTAAACTTGAGCCTTTGTAAAGCAGGGATGGATCGGGCAGGCTTTGCTTTTGAGTAAAAAGGTTCTCGTGGGCCAATGGAACCTGCAGTCGATGTTCTTGTTCTAAAGTTAGACATTCTCTCATTTAATGCCACTATGCATGTATTCTAGCATTATGGGGAGGGCCGCAGAACTAATTGGCTTCTTTAAAAAAATTCCTGGAAAGAGAAAACCCACGTGCATTTGGCAAGTTCCTTAACTTGTTCAGGCAGGTCTGCATCATGGGACGAGGTGTTGGAGGCAGGGCAGTGGTGACAAGTGAGGATGTAAGGCTGAGCTCTGCCGTAGCCCCCACCCCCACCCCCACCCACCACCGGCGCCCACGGACAAGGGCTTAGAATAGAATGTCTGTTACCTTTTAAGCATATATAAGTTATGACTTCACAGTCAATGAGATTAGCTTAAAGTTCAAGATGGAGGCTTCAGCACATGTGCTTATTTAGACCCTCCCTCCTCAGAACCCATTAAAATGATAATAAAGGGGTTATTAAATGTCTAATCCTGTGACAGCAAAGTGAATGGAGGGGATTATCAGTTGCAGAGGGATTGCAACCAATTTCTGGCTGATAGAAAGCAGAAGGGAGAATGGTGACCTTGGAAGTATAGCAGAGGAGCCTGCAGCCCAGAATATGAGAGAAGGGGGCCAGTGGGATGGGGGGAAGACTTGCAGGGAGCCTCTGCACCGGCCCACAGGTCCAGCCAAAGGCTGGAAGGAGAAGTACTGCTGAAAGCTAGGGCTTTAATTAAAGGTGTTTATCAGGGGGAAATGAGGATGAGTGGGCTTCATTGGGAGAGTGGATGTTGGCGTTCTAGAATAGTCTCCCTTCATCTGGCATGGATCCAGGGTTGGCGGATGGTTTTGGAAGCCTTGGTCCTAGGTACACGCACCTAGAGTGTGGAGCACTCCAAAATTTAGGACTCAGGAAGAGGAGGATGGATGCTAGAAGATGACGGAACAAGATGTTCAAAGTTCTGAGGGAATATTTTTTTTAAACCATTTTAAAAATATGCCCAGTGTTGTAGGCTGAAAATGTACCCCCAAAATATCAACTCCTAATCCCCGAACCTGAAAGTGTTACCTTCTATGAAAGAAGAGTCTTGGCAGGTGCCCTGAGAGGGAGCCAGGGGCAGCTTTTACTACCCACAGAAGAGGGAGGGCAACATGGTGTCCTTAGAGAGAGACTGGAGGGGCTAGGGTGAGGGGCCATGAGTCAAGGAATGCAAGGAACAAGGCTCTAGAAGCTGGAAAGGCAAGGAAACGAATTCTCCCCCAGAGCCTCCAGAGGGAGCGCGGACCTGCCTGCTCCTTGGTTTCTGCCCAGTTGACTCAGTTTGGACTTCTGGCCCCTAGCACTGAGAGAGAATAAATTTCCACCAGGCTGTGGTGATGTTACAGCAGCAGGAGGAAACTAGTGCATAGTAACACATTGTTAGAACAGCAATCCAATTCTGGCTTTTATTGGTCAAGCCAGTCAACTCTAAGGGACGAGTAAAGGCGTTTCAGACGCTCAAGGACTTGAAGGTGACTTCCACTCATCTTGAGCATCTACACCTGCAAAACAAGGGGGAAGACTATGAGGGAGGCAGGTGGGGGCACAAAGAGAACTGGTGGGTTCTGGGAATCTAATGAAAAGGACTTAGAGACTGTGAGCAGGCCTCGGAAGCAGTGTCCAAATTAGATCTGGAAGTCACTGGCTCTAAGCATAATGTCTTCAGGACAAAGAGTGGAATGGATTCCAGGCCATGGGCAGAATGAACAAGAAGCTGGAAAACACTAGCGATATGGGAAACAGGCTGTGTTTCTTTCCTCGGTAGGAAAAAAAAGACAACAGAAAAATTCTACAAAAAATAATAACTCTCCAAGTCATTACATTCTAAAGACAAAGCACACTCAAGCATGCTTTTGAGCAATTGGGAGAGTGCTCTTTAGCCTCAATGCTAGAAACTTGTTCCTTTAAGAAGCACACGGTTGTTGACATTGGAACCGTCTGGAAAGAAACAGAATCCCAGCCCACTTGTTGGCTCTGCAGAGAACAGTATTTATACAGTCGTCATCATGTTCCCTTTTTTTAAAGGGCTACATAGTACTCCATTGTATTAATTTATTGACTTAACTCTTCTTGGGGCTGGGCATTCCAGTGAATTCATAATGCTGGAATCTGAGGTCATTTTTAACTCAAGGAGCCTCTTTATTGAAAGAGATGGAGAATGAGATTCTTGTACTAACGATGTATTATTATGTGTAAAGGGGAAAGGAGTCCTGCCTACCTGAGCGATGGCCGAATTCAGAAGAGGCAGGTGACGGCTTGTCTGCTGGCCATTCCCCTGCCTGAGCTGAGCCATTGGTGCAGGCATCTGGCCAGCTCGGGCGGCCTCTCCTTGGGCCTCTGCTGGTCCTGTATTGATCTGCAGCCTCTTGCTACTTCCCTGAGCAGGGGCCTGTGGGCAAGCAGGATGCTGGGTGGGGCAGACACGTCGACTTACAGGTGCCATTGGGAGAAACCTAAGCTTGTTTGTATGCTGGAGAAGGAATCCAGGAACAGAGAGAAGCCATTGTGGTCAGTGCTTCCCAGGCTTTTTAGTGTCACAGGCGCGTAGAAAATACTTGCACAGCAGCATGGGCAAGTGGACGAGGCCGCTCATGGCCAGGAGTGACCAGCCTGCGCCCTGCAGCCATCCCAGGCCCTGCCCTGCACCCCGAGGTTCGAAGAGATCCCTTGCTCAACAGAATACTTCCTCCCAGCCCGTATGGTATCTTTGTACAATGCAGAAAAAGCCACTTCTTCCTCAATTTCCCGCCACACAGTTGACATAATAAAAATGCAGATCTTTTCAGAGCACGCTGTGATTGACACAAGCGCAGCCGTTTCCAGGGACAGCTTGGCCCATCTGTGACCATTTGAGGAGACTCTGAAGCCGGAGGTGGTGAGAGCCTCCCCAGGTCCTGCTCCGTCGACCCCTCGGATGATGTGAGCCCCTGAAATGGGCACAAGGAAGTAGAGGCATGGGTGCAGAGTTGGGGAGAAACACCTGAAGGAGGCTCACGTCTGGGCCTCTTCGTGTGGACGCAGTTCTTGAGGCTGTGGAGGTGGCTGAAGACCTGGCGGCCTGTGGGGGGGGGGAAGCCCGGGGGGGGGGGACTCAGGGCAACCCAGCCCCCCTGCTAAGATGGGGATTGAGTAGAGCACGGAAACAAGGTGCCAGTGGGAGGGGACTCAGCACCGTGGCGACTTTCCATGGCTCATGGGCACTGTCCCAATAAGAGCATGCTGTCCTGAGAACAGCACCCACCTGCCCTCAAGGGTTCCTGCTGGAGACCCCTGGCCTCCATACCAAGCCGGACTTGTCTGCACCCTCCGTGTCACTCAGTGAGTGCTGTGGGGGTGGTTCGGGGTCTCCTTCATCTTTGTGTTCCCAGGAAGGGATCTTATGAGAGTAGAGGCCGGGATTCTGATGAGCTGGTGACGCGGGGCTTGTGCCCCTGGACAGCCCTGCCTGCTCGCCATCCCAGGTTTCCTCTGGGACCGTCACTACCCAGCTGCTCTCCATGACCTCACTCTGAGCAGCTCCCCGGAGACTTTCCTTTGGCCCAGCCGGGACCAGGCCTACCTCTTCCTGCAGATCTCTGACCTCAGCGGCTGTCCCACTCCTAGGGACTACGGAGACCTGCGCTGGGGCTCCACAGCTGTCCTTTCGGTCCAGGGGACCTGGTTCCACTTTCGCCCCTGACCCTGTGGGAAATGCTAAAATGAAGGTTTGCCTGGCTGGGCACAAGTTCACATTACAGCAAAGCTGATTGATTTGGTTTGGCAAATGTTTTTGACCTACTGTGTGCACAGTCCTGCAGCAAATAAGGGGCTGGTGGGAGACACATTTCCATACATGAGCATAAGCGTACCGTGGCTGTAGAACGATGGACTTACCGGGACTTGCTGCTGTCCCCATGGGGATACTTGCACCTTCCCATACATGACTTAGGAGTAAGGGGCTTATGTCCTGGGTGCGAAGGAATGGCTCTCCCAGCAGATCCCACCCATGGGCCTGGGCGAGCAGGGCAGGGGTCCACATGCAGTTCCTAGGTTGCTGTGACAGATTACCACACACCGGCGGCTGAAAGCAGCAGGAGTGTGTTGTCATGCAGCCTGGAGCTGGACGTCCAGGATGAAGGTGTTGGCAGGTCCCTCAGGAACCCTTGCAGGGGCCGCCGGCTTTGCCTTCCTGGCTTCAGGTGTGGCCGGCGGTCCTTGGCAGTCCTTGGCTTGTAGCTGCAGCACCTCGGTCTCTGCCTTCATTGTCACATGCTACTCCTCTCTGTGTTTGCGCCTCTGTGTCATCTCCTCTTTTTATAAGGACGACAGTCCTGTTGGATTAGGGGCCTGCCCGACTCCAGTATGACCGCACCTTAATTTAACTAGTTCCACCTGCAATGACCCGATTTCCATAATAAGGTCGCGTGCTGAGCTCCTCGGGTTTAGGGCTTCAGCTTATCTTTTTTTGGGACACTGTTCAACACACATCAGTGCCCAAGCTATTTCTTTATTTCCCCAAGAAAAGGGGGGTGTTACCTTGCTTTCCGGGTGCTCGGGCTGGTGACTAATGTGCCTTCTCTTGTGGTTGGATTCATCCCACCTATTCTTTTTTTTTTCAGGAGGTACTGGGGATCGAACCCAGGACCTTGTACCTGGGAAACAGGCACTCAACCGCTGAGCTACATCTGCTCCTCAATCTATTCTTGAGGTCACCCTGGTGAGACCCTCCACGTTAGAGAGCTATTTGGCAGTTATCTGTGACTTTGATTAATAAAGAAGTGTGAAAATAAGTTATTATTTCTTAACCACTTATCACCCGGAAAGCTACAGTCTTCCAATAAATGAGGCCTATAAGGAAAATACAAATAATAAATCTGTGCTTCTTGGTCACTAGGTTGGAAACCAGTGATTAACTGTGAGAAACAAAACAAGAACTAAAAATGAAGACTCTGGCTCTTTCTGGAGCAGCCCCTGGTTTGGAGGCATCAGGCTGAACACCTGGGCACTGAGGGGGCATCTCGGGGTGTGCGTCTTGGGGGCTCAGTTCATTGGTGCCGTGTCCCGTCAACTGCACCCACCTCTGTCTTCCTGAGAGTGCCTACCTCGGCCTCCGCCATCCTGGGCTTGGGGCCCTCTCACACGTTTTCTATTTGGTTCAGGTGGCTCAACACTTGACACTTAGCTTGGGAACAAGAGGCACTGGACTCCGTCTTGCCTGGGTACGATTTCATGTTGCAGCAAGCCTCACTGTCTTCACCTCCAGGGCATTCCATAAACCTGCTCTCTCGCCTCCCAGAGAAAACCCCAGTTGTCTGTTCTCCATCCATGCTCCCCCCATGTGCACACACGGAGGCTCCGACAGCCGGATCCGAGCTCCCTGGATTCCCAGGCTGAGGCCATGGCTGGCTTTTTCCTGGGGCAGTCTTAGCACCCAGCACCTCTCTCCTAGGTAGCTGCTGAGGAAATGATGATATATTTATGTTAGGGTACATATTGAGAAGAACTGGGGCATAATGTGATGGTATTTTGTAACTTGCTATTTTCACTTACTACTATGTCATTAACACCCAGAGTCTTTGGTGTTGGCTGGTTTTTATTGGAATTCTGGAACCTATGGGTGCTTTTCTTGCTTTCTTTGGTTTGGTGTGGTTTTTCCTGAAGCAAGAGACTTGGAGTGCCAATGAAGTCACTCAGGGTCTGGGCAGCCCTGTGGCAGAGAAGGGGATAAAGCAGGACCAGCTGGACAAGGACCCAGGAACGCTTGGTGGCCTCTTAATTTGAAACTTCTGTATGTAAATCATCGAACCCTTTTCTAACGAAGTAGTGACTAAGTTATAATGGGTAAAAAAAAAAAAAAATTTTTTTATTTGCTTACAATTTTAAAAGGCTGAATAGTATTTCTTGCATGGCTGTATCATACTTTATTTGACTCATCCCCTGGTGTGGGGATTATGTCTAGATTTTTTATTTGTTTCTTTTTGTTTTTAAGAAATAGCTCGTCTGTGACTATCCTTTTGCCTAAGTATCTTTGCATGTCTTTAATTACTGCCCTTGACTAGATTCCTAGAAGTGGAGTTGTTGGGTCCATGAGTTTGCAGTTTTAGGGTTTTGATATGTAATAGCAAATTGCCTCGAAGAGAATTTTATCTAATTACACTCCATCCGTAGAGTGGAAGAAACTGATTTGTCTCACTCTAGTAGACAGTGAAGTTTTTTCAGTCTTTGCCAGTTTGATGCTGAAAAGGATCTCATTGTTTTGGTTCACATTTTTTATCAAGCATTTTGGCCTTAAAAAAATTTTTTTTTTTTATCTCAGTTCTCATCCTGCTGGGCGGCTTTGAGCCATTTTACGCTGTAGGCCAGCCCCTCCTTGAAATTCCACCCATCCCAGACTCCAGTGGCAGTGCTCTTTGCTGGTTTCCCTCCCACTCGTCCAACTTCTCCCTCTCCTTGTGCTCCACTTGCCCTTTAAAGCTGCCTCTTGCAGCTCTCTCTCCTGCTTCCAAGTCTTTGCCTGATTCTCTTAGGTGACTCCTCCTCCCATTGCTGCCATGGTTATGCTGTGACGCGTCCTGACCTCCCCAGGGGTGGCTCCCTGCACACTTTTTGAATGAAAAACCAGAAAAGGCTGAGGGACTGTGTCCTGCAAAGAGCCTGAACCTGGGGGGTCTAGAGAAAGGTGTCCAGGCCAAGGGACAGCAGCAAGACCCATTTCCTAAGGTGTGCAGAGCTTGACTGTGCGACCCACTGCCCACCTGTCCATAGTTTACGCTGCGGAGCGGTGGTTGTTGTTGCTTTAAGGGGGATGGTATGAGAGTGCACTGCTATTGGGATGAAATGACAGAAGCAAGGACATGGCCAAGATAAGGGCCAGGAGAGCTAGGAGCAGCCAGGGGGTTCCTACTGCACAAGGAAACTGGAAGGATCTGTAGCTCAGGCCTCCATGGGGTCATCAGAGGAAATTGGAAGCATTTTAATAAAAGTGGACATGCTTTCTGAGTGTCAGGGCTTCTGGAACCACCCCATGCCTGTGCCTAGGGTGCAGGGATGCTGGATTTAACTGTGCCCAGGCCACTCCATGCAAGCAGAGAATGGCGGAGCCCAGTGGGCATCTCCTTCATCTTTTCAGATCTGCTTTTATCACCCAGGGCTGCACTGCATAAAAACCATGTGTTAAGCTCCTAACCTGTCTCCTTTCTTGCCTCTCCAAACCCCAGTTCTCTCTGTTTTCAGTATATAGTTAAAAGCATTTTAAAATTTTGTTAATAAGAGATCCTGAAATAAGCACCCTAGTGTGGAGGTGGGGTTTCTTCCTCTGGAGCAAGGGAAGGGCAGTGGGGGTGCCCAATGGGCACAGACTCTGTCTCCCTACATAGGGCATAGGCTGCCTCTGGTGAGATACAGGAGTGTCCCTTCAGAGACATCTTCATAAGTATCCTTTAGTTTCCACTTGACACCACCAGGCTGAATCAGACAGATAATGACAAGTGGTGGTAAGGATGTGGAGATACTGGAACTTTCGTACGTTGCTCTTGGAAATGTAAAATGGTACAGCTACTGTGGAAACAGTTCATCAGTTTTTCAGAAATTTAAACCTAGTTACCACACGACCCAGCAGTTCCACTCCTGGGAATATATCCAAGAGAATTGAAAACGTGTGTCCACACAGAAACTTGTACTTCACATTCATAGCAGCATTATTCTTAGTAGTTAAAAAGTAGAAACAGCAAAACCTTTGCTAAGCCCCGATCAAGATGGTGGAACGAGAAGCCTCAGGGCTCCATCCCCCCACAGAAATTTTAAACAGCCAGTAAGAATTGGCAGAAACATCTTTCTCAAGGCTCTAGAAAAACAGTTAGAGGACTGCAGTGACAGGGTGAGCCCTGAATCAAGGAAAAGGCCACTTAAATGTGGTAGGATCTTGTGGTGCCCTGGCTGGCCCCTCCCCTCCCCCTCACCTGCGCAGCCCAGAGCCATCCCGTCTCCCAGTGTGGATCCAGGTACTAGTTTCTGAAGGAACAGAGTAGCCCTCGTCCATATACTGAGAGCGTGTATGTCTGGTCAAATTGTCTGGTGGTGGCCTGAGGGACACACTGTCCCAGATCTTGCCTGTGGGAGGCTGGTTGGGGGAGCTCTCCTGCAGAATGAATGCTGTGCAAAAGCAGCCGCCTGGGGCAAGGGATTGTTGGCTGCTGGGCATAGAGTTTCCCTTGGACTATTTTATCTGTGTTAACAAGGGGAATTCCTAGGACCAATTGAGCATTCCCAAGACCAGATGCCTGCACAGAAAGGACCCGGGAGCCCCTGCTCTTTGCTCTGGGGCTGTGCTCTAAACTCTTTTTATGGATAAACCCTGACGGAGAGGAGAGCAGTGCTGGAAAAGGTGTTTTCTTTTTCCCTCCTTTTTTTGTTAGCTCCTGTCATAACACTAGCTGCTGGATACAAGCTTAAGGAACAGACACCTAAGGGTCCAAATTCCAAGGAAAATACACTAAAATATCAAAATGACCAGGTTTCAAGAAGAGAACACCAAACATACAAAGAAACAGGAAGTGTACCTCAGGCTGAAAAAAAGTTTAAAGCATGAGAAACCATCAAGGAGGAGGGTCAGACCTGGGACATTACAGATAAAGAAAAAAAAAAAAAAAGATGCTAAATGTGCTCAGATCTAAAGGAAAACATGGACAAAGAACTAAAGGAAATCAGGAAAATGATAGGTGAACACCAAGAGAATATCAGTAGAAAAATGGAATTTATGAAAAGGAACCAAACACAGCTGAAGTCCACAGTAACAAATAAAAAATTCCTTAGGGGCTGAATAGCAGAGTGGAGATGGCAGAAGAAAGAATCAGAGCACATGAATATAAGACAATTGAAATCATCCAGTCTGAGGAGCAGAAAGAAGAAATGATGAAGGAAGGTAAACCGAGCCTGAGGAACCTGTGGGACACCATCAAGCACATAAATGTACCCATTGTGGCAGTCCCAGAAGCAGAACAGAATATTCAAAAAAATAATGGCCAAAAATGTCCCAAATTTGATGGGAGACATGAATATACACACCCAAGATGCTCAGCAAACTCCAAACAGGATTAACCCAAAGAGACCCACACTGTGCAGTGCTATAATAAAATCGTCAAATGTCAAGACAGTATTCTGAAAGCCGTGTGAGAGAAGCCATGTGTCACCTACAAGGGATCCTCAATAAGGTTAAGTTCCAGGTACTCACTGGAAGCCATGGAGGCAAGAAGGCAGTGGGAAGACCTATTTAAAGTTCTGGAAGCGAAAAACGGCCAACCAAGAATTCTATATCTGGCAAAACTTTCTTTCAAAAATGAGGGAGAGATTAAGGTATTCCCAGGTAAATAAAAGCCAAAGGTCTGCATCACCTCTAGACCAGCCCTACAAGAAATGCCAAAGGGAGTTCTGAAAGTTGAAAGGAAAGGACATGAGACAATTGACTGAAGCCACGTGAAGAAATAAAGATCTCCATTTGAGAGAATGTCATGGGTAACCTGGTTTGTAGCTCTCCTTTTTACTTCCTCCAGGACCTAAGGCAGATGCACAAAATGTAGTGATTAATCAGTGGTTTTGGACTTATAGTATATAAACCTGTCATTTGTGACAGCTGCATGAAGGTGGGGGGATGGAGGGATGTAGGAACATAGTGTGTTTGTACTATTTAAGTGAAGTTGGTATCAAAGCAAACGAGGTTGTTATAGATTTATGAGGTTAAATTTGAGCCCCATGGTAGCCACATAAAATATAGATATCAGAGAATATGCAAACTCACGGAGAAAGAGAGTAGAGTACAGGCTACCAGGGTGAGGGGCAAAGAGAGTAGGGATTTAATGCACAACGAGTGTAGCATTGCTCTTTGGGGTGAAGGGAAAGTTCTAGTAATGGTTGGAGGTGAGGGTACTGCCACATTGTGAATGTGATTAATCCCACTGGTTGGTATGCTTGGGAGGGCTTAGGATGGGGAGCTTTATGTTGTATATGTTTCCTCAATTAAAAAAAATAGATAAACTAAAGAGATAGCAAATGCAATACATGATTATGGATGGGATCTAAGAATGGAGGAGAAAAGACTTAAAGGGATATTATTGGGACATAAGAAAAAATTGGAATATAGAATGTAAGCTTTATATCAGAGTTTAATTTCTTGAGCTTGATAATTGTACTTAATGTGATTACATAAGCAAATGTTCTTGTTTGTTGGAAATGTACATAGAAGTACCGAGTATTCAAGGAGTATGATATGTGCAACCTGCTCTCAAATGTTCAGAAGATTGATATGGCAAAGGTGGCAAAATATTCAGATTGGTGGATCTGGGTATTTGGCAGTGGGGTATATTGGAATTCTCTGCATGAGGTTTGTATTATTTTTGCAACTGTCCTGTAAGTTTGAAATTATTTCAAAGTAAAAAGTTGTGTTTTTTTTTTTTTAAGTGGAAACAAGCCAAATGTTCGTTAACTAAGCAAATTGTGTTATATCCATACAATGGGATAGTATTCAGCCATCAAAAAGAATGAAGTGCAACAGCATGGATGAACCTTGAAGACATGCTCAGTGAAAAAAGCCAGACCCAAAAAGCCATATATTGTAGGATTCCATTTATATGAAATATCCAAAATAGTTGGAGGAGGGAGAATAGGAAGTGACTTCTAGGGTAAGGGGTGATGGAAACATCCTGCAATTAAATTGTGGCGGTGGCTGCACAGTGCTGTGAATATCGCAAAAACCACGAAATTGTTCATTTTAAAAAGGCAAATTTTATGCTCTCTGAGTTATTGCTCAATAAAAATAATTTTTAAAATTATTCCTTTATGTAGTTTAAACCTAACTGGAAGTCCTGAATTTTTATTTGCTGAATCTGGTGACTGTGCTTGCTGCCTGTTTTTGTAAATATAATATTATTGGAACAAATGCAAAATATCCATTAGCCTGAGAGACCAGCTGATGACATAAATGAAAACACCACCAGCACTCTTTTGAAGTCCATCTGCACCTTCGGTTTTGTGTTTTATACCTTTTGCAATTGACTTGGCAAATTACCAATCTCTGCATACCATGAAATTCTAATTTTAACAGGAATGATTCTAGCAAAACACAAATTTATTTTTCCCCCAAACCCAATTTCAGAATGGTAGCCAAACACTTACAAAGGTTGGCTTCTAAAGCTGGTCCTGAAATACCCCTTGCTGCTCCCCAGGAACGTAAAAGACAAAATGAACCATGGTGCCAATTTGCCAAAACTAGGATTTAGTATTGCCAGTAACGGAGAAAACAGGCCCCAAACTTCTAAGGTTTTAAACGTTAAAAAAAGTTTTTAAATGATGGGAAAGTGCGCCTTTATTCGATTTGAAGATTTCTTTGTTAAAATTGCTGATGATCTAGCAGCATTATTCACAATAGCCAAAAGATGGAAACTACCCAAATGTCCATCAACCGATGAATGGACAGACAGAATGCGGTGTCTACATTCAATGGAACACTATGCTGCTGTGAGAAGAAATGAATTTGGGGCACTTATGACAACATGGGTGAACCTTGAGGACATTCTGCTGAGTGAAATAAGCCAGACACAAAAGGACAAATATTGTGGCCTCACTAATATGAACTAAATACAATAACAAACACGTGGAGTTAAAATCTAGAGTATAGGTTACTAGGAGATAGGAGGAGGGCTGAGAAGGGGTGTTGATGCTTAAAGTATGCAGAATTTTTAATTAGCTTGACTGAGAAAGTGTGGAAATAGAGTTGATGGTAGCACATTACACTGAGTATAACTAACACTGCTGATTTTTACATATGATTGTGGCTGAAAGGGGCTAGTCTAGGAAAGTAAATGTCAGTTGAAAGTAAGTCAATAATCTAGGGACTGTATAACACAGTGAACCCGGAGGTGGGTGAGGCTTATGGTTAATAGTACAAATACAAGAATGTTCTTCTATGAACTAGAACAAATGTACGTCACTATTACAAGTTGTAAGAATATGATGATACCTGGGAAAATACAATTAATGTAACTTATGGACTGTAGTTAACAGCAATATTGTAATATTCTTGCATCAGTGTCAAAGAAGGTACCATATCAGTGCTAAGGGTCAATAATAGGGGGATATGGGATTTTTCTTATTGGACTCAGAAAAATGTTCAAAAATGTATTGAGGATGGGAAGCGGCTGTGGCTTAATCAGTAGGGCTCCCGTTTACCATATGGGAGGCCCCGGGTTCGGTTCCGGGGCCTCCTGGTGAAGGCAAGCCCGCCCGCAAGGCGTGGTTAGCTGACCCAGCGAGCACAAGCAGCAAGGGGGGGATAAATGAATAAATAAACAAAATCTTAAAAAAAAAAAAAAAAAAAATGTATTGAGGCGATGACTGCACAACTCTGTGATAAAACTGAGAGCCACTGAGTGTACACTTTAGATAGACTGTACAAGGCATGGGACTGTTTAACACACTCCATGTGGTGGAAGATGGACTGTGGTTAACAGTAGAAATATAAGAGTATTCTCTCATGAACTATAACAAATGGACAATACTAATACATGGTGTTAATAATAGGGGTGCATATGGAGAAAATATACCAAATGTAAGCTATAGACCACAGTTAGTAGTAATATTTTGATGATGTTCTTTCATAATCTGTAACAAATATTCCACAACAATGCAGGGTGTTGGTGGAGGGGTGGTGTATGGGAATTCTACACATGATGCATGATTGCTTTGACCCCCCTTACTCTTAAGAGAGATTTTGGGGAACAGCCCCCTTGTTCAGTTTTGCCCCTGACAAGTGGAAAGAGCCCTGCCACAAACTAGAATTAGACAAAATGTTATGTTCCTGAGATAAAGACAGTTAAATCTTTTCACTGTATATTTCAGATATCCATAACTTTGTTTTCCTTTCCCAATAAAGGTAAGGCAACATGTTAGCTTTTGATATAATACGTAGTCAAATGATTTTTTTGGAAAAATCGTCCAGGCTGAATAATGCCGAAGGCTCTGTGAGCTCTGGTTCTCTCCCCTGGTTCTCCTTCTACCTTCTTGGCTTCCTGGTCTTCGAGTCTGGGGAGGGCTCTTCTTCCTGCCCCTTCCCAGGTGCCTCCCCAATTGGTTGTCCCTCTCCTGCCTCCTCCCTGCCTACTCTCCTGGGTGATTTCATCCATCTGTGATTTCTACGGAGCTCTTGCTCAGGGCTCCCCGGTCTGGTCTTCTACCCCTGCCAAGGCTTCCCAGAAGGAGACCCCATTTGCCTCCATGTCTTCTTTCTAAATGGCCCCTGGTGAGGCTCAGCATAACCCAAGTGCCTTCTATTCCTATCACCATCTTCTCAACTGCCCAAGCAAGAAACCTTAGAGTCATTGAGTCTTTTATCCCCTCTCATCCTCCACATCTATTCTTTTAAACAAACATACAAACAAACAAACAAACAAACTTCTGTTTCTACTTTTGAAATGTCACACTCCCAATCTCCTTCTTTTTGTCTGCACTGTTCCCACTCAGGTGCCTGGTCAGTGGCCTGGTTTTGTTTGTTTGTTTGTTTGTTTGTTTGTTTGTTTTTAATGAAGTGGAGAGTTATACCCATTATATATTATTTTTTAATATACTTTTTAATTTTTTTCAAAAGATATTTAGATTATATAAATATTACATAAAAAATAGAGGGGATTCCCATATGCCCTGCTTGCTACCCCTCCCATGTTTTCCTACATCAACAACATCCTTCACTAAAGTGGTACATTTGTTACAATTGAGGAACACATTTTGGAGCATTGCCACTAAGGGTGGATTGTAGTTTACACTCTCCCACACAATTTTGTAAGTTATGGCAAGATATATAATGGCCTGTATCTGTCATTGCACTGTCATTCAGGACAGTTCCCAAGTCACAAAAATGCCCCCATATTACACCTGTTTTCCCTCTCCCTCCCCTCAGAACCTCAGGTGGCCACTGCCTCCACATCAATGATGTAAGTTCTTCCATTGCTAGAATCACAATAAGTGTATAGTAGAATACCAGCAAGTCTACTCTAGCCGATCGTTCATTACCCAATCCTGAGGATTCTGGGATGGTGATGTCCACTCCACCTCTAATTGAGAGGGGGCTTAGATCCCATGGGGCAGATGGATGGTACTATCTTGCTTGCAGTTGTAGACTTTCTCTGTTCGTTAGGATGGTTGTTGTCCATCATCATCTCCTTGTTAGTTGTCCTGGGTGAGTTCAATGAACTGGAGAGTAGGTGTTGCAACTCTGTTGAGATTCGGGCCCAGGTGGCACATGGGCAGCCCAAAGATTTAAGTCTCTTGGACATACACCTGTCAACTCTATTACTAACTATAGGTTCAAATAGATGGGACAGACAGACCCATGTGTAGAGAAACCACAACTGAATCCAATGCTGTCACACTGGGGAGCATAAATTCCAAAGTAGGCCCTGCTGGCAGGGCACAAAACTCCTGAGCTGTCTGTCCTGTCTGTAGTGTCTGGATGTCTCCAGAGCCCTCAGGAGCACCACTATTTGAGGTAGTATTTACTCTGGCAGTCAATGAGATCCTGCTGAGATGTGCATAAGCATAACCTCTGAAATGATCTCCCAACTCACTTTGAAGTCTCTTAGCCATATAAACTCATTTGTTTTTACCCGTTTCCCCTTTTGGTCAAGATCTTTTTCCAGTTGCATTGCTAGTTAGTGCTTGGTAGAAATCCCTCGGTGCCAGGGAGGCTCGTCTCTGGGAGTCATGTCCCATGCTGGGGGGAAAGAAATGCATTTATATGCTGAGTTCATCAGTGGCCTCTTAATAGCCTCCAGTCTCCTCCCCCTTCAATCCCTCCTTAGTTCAAGTGCCACAATTATCTCTCTAAAGTGTCATCCTGATCATGCTACACTCAAAATCAACATTTCCTAAATTTATTTGACCAGAGAACAATTCATTCATTGTGGTTTATTAGCAGGAGTTCTACAGATCATAAGATAGAACCTTCTCTTAAAGTGGACATCAGGACATGGTCTCACAGATGAATCAATCGCTGCAAGAATTGTTCACATTTATATTTGAATGTCTTTTAAATTGTAACAGAAGAGAACAAAATACATAAGTAGTTAGGAACCTAGTTTTATTTTTATTATGTATGAATACAAAAGCCCTCAACATTTAAAATTGAGAACATTATTTTTTCAGTTCTTTAAAAAATCCTATCTGCTTAATATTAGGAATGATGTTGCCAAGTCATGTTACCAAGCCAAGTATAGCATAAAATCTTCTATATTTTCATTTCATTGCCATATAATATGAAAACCACTGTGCACAGATATGTTGAAGCAAAAGGAAGACTACAGTCTGCTTCTGCAAAATTTTGGACTCTTGAATTAGGCTTTCTCAGAGATCATTAATCGTTGTGACTCAGGCATCTCACCACCTGTGTTTTTAGAAATCATCACTTGAATGTATTCCAGTTCTTGGCTTGTACAGTTCAGAGTGTGGGAATCATAAAACACTGTGTTTTGTTTAAAACTTGTATTGTTCCCTGGGAATTCAAATTAATGAGTTTTTATAGTATAAATAAATGTTCAGTATGCCATATACAGAATAAAATCATGGATATATTTTGAAGCCCTAAGGCAAAATATCTAGTGTAGACCTACCGTTGTGAATAGAAGGGGTCCATCAGTGCGATGGCTAGTGTAAGTGAAGGTACACACCTTTGTGCAGCTTACATGACAGTTTTTGGCACATCATGAATTTCCCACATGTTGTCCTGCAGCCTTGGACATGGTGCACCATTTCATAAAGGCAAGTATCGCATAATTATGCAAACAACTGTCCGAGTACTGTTTCTTAAAAAAAAATTGATCATGGTAAAAAAATATACATGCACAAACACACACATACAAAATCTCCCATTTTAACCATTTTGAGTGTACAGTTCAGTGGTATTATATTCACAGTGCTGTGTTAACATCGCCACCTTCCATTACCAAAACTTTTTCCTCAACCTCAAGTACTTTTAACGGTTTTCTTAGAAATACGTTTTTTGAAATGTAGTTGGAAGAGAAAAAAAAAAAACTAGCTTTGATATCAATTTTCCATAGAGCCCATGCAGCATCCAGGGAAACGGCAGCCTGACTTTGCTGGGCTCTGGGGTAGGGGAGACGTGGGATACCGAGGGATACCGTGGGATACTGAGGGATACCGAGGGATACCATTTGAACATGGGATATTGTCTTAATGTCCCAGTGGTGATGACAAACACCACACAACGGGTTGACGGTCAGCACAGTAATCTATTACGTCCTGGTTGCAGAGGCTAGAGGCCGGCCTCCTCCCGGAGCTGGCCCGGCAGCCCTTGAGTCCCTTGGCTTTCCTGTCATATGGCGGCGACCTCGCCTTTCTCTTCCGGTTCTGCTGAGTGCCGGCTTCTGGGCGCTCCCCGTGGCTCTCTCTGGGTCCAGTTCCCTCTGCTCCTGAGGCCGTCAGCCGTGTTGGATTAAGGCCACCCCTCGCCAAGCCTGGGCGCACCCTGACTCCTCCTTACAGACGAGTCCACACGCACAGGACCAGGGGCTGGGACGGGCTTCGTTCCCCAGCAGATGGCACTGCCCGGTGGCCTTTGGCTTTATTCTCTCCCCTGATCCCGGCCTTGGTCAAGACTCCCTCTTCCCTGGACCTCCCCCGGGCTGTTTTCTTGCCCCTCCTGCATCCTGAGAGAGGACCCCACCCCCAGCGCAAACATTTGCCTTCATCCCGCCCCAGCTGTGCCTCCGGAGACTCTGACCGCGGGGCCTCGCCGTCGCCCCGGGCCCATCCGCCCCTTTCAGAGGGGCCAGAGCACGTGGGGTGGTCCAGGTGGCCCCTCGGGAGCAGCCCCCGCCTGGCCTGGCCTCACATCCCGTGAGGCCCCGGAGGATGATGTGTGCCGAAAGGTGCTCAGAAGGCGCCAGGCGCTCCAGGGGAGGCGCCCCGCGGCCACTAAACCTGTCAACCCTCATCAGGGGCGCCCGCCGCGCTCCATTCCCCCGTGTAAACGTGACCCAGGAAAAGGGAACCCCGGCCAGTGGGCTCCGGCATCTGCGGCAGATGTTTCTCACACGAGATTTCTCCTTTATCGGGCGTGTTAACTTGGGGGCAGGTGGAAAGTTCCCTAATCGAATGGGGCAGCAGTGACTTCACTGGACCCGGCTCAGCCCAGGAAGGAGCCCCCAGGTGGAGGTTTTCCCGGTGCTTGCCTGTTGCCCTGGCAGGATTTGTGGAATAATCCCTGTCCCCCACCCCGGACCGCTGCCTATATCGAAGATGTCATTCCTTGGGCCTCTGTTTCTGGACTCCGTTCTGTTCCATTAATTCCTCTATTTGCTAATAGCTTCCTGTTTCATTTGCTGTTACTTTATAATAATGTATTTCAGGATCTAGTATGAATAAATACTAGATACTGATAGATAATAGATACTCCCCATGGTTCTTCATTTTCAGAATTTTCTTGGCTGTCCTCACATGTCGAGTTTTCCACATGAATAACCCTGTCTAGTTCTAAAAAATAATCCCATTGATATTTTTATTGTGTCAAATTTATGTATTAATTTAGAGATAACTGACATCTTTATATTGACTCTTCTTATTTAAGAACAGAATATGTCTTATTCAGCCTTTTATTGTGTGTGTCTCAGGAGTTTTTGTTTTTATTTTATTTTTATATAGATCCCACATATTTCTTAAATAGATCCTTAGAAATCTTTTCTTCCCGTTGCTGCTATAAATGGGATTTTTAAAAATCCATTTTATTTTCTATCTTGTTTGTGTGTGTAGGAATGTTATTGACTTTTTTTTTTTTTTTTTTTTTAGTAGTAGTGGTTTTATACTTGCCACCTACTGAATTTGTCATCACTTGATTTTCAGTTGATATTCTTAGGTGTTCCAGATGTGTGATCATATCATCTGCAAGTAACGATAATGTTACTTTAGGGCTTTTGTATGGAAGTTGAACCCCAGTGTGCTCAGGAGGTAGATTCTGGGTGTGGGAGAATGTGTTGTAAGGGTCTTTTGCCCATACCTCTTCATTTCCCACTTCTCTGTCCTAGACTCGGAGATGTGAGCCTATGAACCTAGGAAAAACACAGGGCCCGGCACCTGGGGGCTGACACATGGAATCCTGGCACATGGTGGCTGACACCTGGGGTCCTGGCACCTGGGGGTGGACATGTGGGGTCCTGGCACCTGGCGTCCTGGCACCGGGGGTCCTGGCACCTGGGGGTGGACATCAGGGGTCCTGACACCCTGGGGGTGGACATCTGGGGTTCTGGCACTTGGCGTCCTGGCACTTGGAGGCTGACACGTGGGGGCCATACCTGTGCAGAGCTTGGGCCTGGAGCCGATGAGCCCTGGCTTCAGGTCCCTTATAATGGGTGCTCAGTCGAGGACCTGTGTCCTGAGAGCACAAATTAGACTTCCTAAGATGCTGTGGTGGAACAATAGGAATTCTTGCTGCCAAGAGGAAAGGACATTTTAGGCCGGGGGAAGCACCCGTGCAAGGCCATGGATGTGCTAAAGTGTGGATGATTCGGAAGTGCTGGCAAGAAAGCAGCAGGAGCCAGTCTAGTGAGTGGCAGAGCCAGTGTCAGGGGCCTGTGGGCCACTCCCATGTACCTGGAGCTGGTCCTGTGAGCGAAGGAGCCAGGAGGGTCTTTGATGCTGGGTGGGCCGGCCTTTACCCATTTAGGCTGGGAAGACCTTCATCTTGGTGCTGCGTAGATGATATGCTTGGAGAAGTTCCACACCCAAGGCAGGGAAACTAGTCAGGACACCGAATGAGAGTTTGAAACAGGATTTAAGTGGCTGTAAAATAAGGTCTAAATTGTTTGTTCTTATTTTAGGCACATGGGAAGTAGGAGAAATTAGAACCGTGAGGTTTTGCAGGCTCAGAAAAAGTCTTGAGCCGAGCATTGCACGTCAAACTTTGTTTAAACTTTGGTCTTTTTTTCTGCAAAAAATAATAAAGCCAGTTCTTTGCAGAATCATTCCACGTGGATTCAGAAATTGTTTAAAGCAAGAGAGATCTGTCTGCCGAGCAGTTTCCATGTTCCAAACATGCATATGTTGCCAGAGTGTCTAATTATTCTTGGGGACAATTACTGTCAGGTCCCAAAATGTGTTCAATGAACAGCAATTGGTGTTTATTCATCTCTAAAAAGACTATACAAGGGAACAGTAGGTTATATTGTCTGCCTAAAGAAACATTTTGCCATCCGGAAACATCTGCTTTCTATTTAAAGCATTGAAGAAGGAATGGGAGTATTTTTGAAATGTACTCCCTGAGCATTGAACACCAAAGAAAGCAGAAGAAAATTGGATATGAAGGTAGTTTCTGTTCTCTGGTACACATGCTCTTCAGCTTGTCCTGCTGGGTGGGAAATGTGGCCTCCTCAGTTGGAAAGTTCTGCTTCTCTTGAGTTTTTCTATTTATACCAATTTGCACACTTACAGGACTTGACTTCTGTGTCCTACTTCCAGCTCCTTTATTGTCGCAGGTGAGAATAGATACTTTTTCAAAGTTGGGGTCTGCTTTTCTGAATTTCATGATGAGGTTTGTAAAATGCTCTGATGTTGCCCATAAAGATGTGTCATCCTGTGACCCTCAAATTCCCGAGAGGATAATGCTGCCCGCTCGCAGCATTAAGGCTGAAATGAAAGCATGTACGATATGCCTGGCATCTAGTGCGCTTTCTGTGAAGAGGACAATGTATTAGTTATCTGCTGCTGTGTAATAAACTACCACAAACTTAGCAGCTTAAAACAACACACATTTTTTTTTATCGCACTGTTTCCGTGGATCGGAAATCCGGGCACAGCTCAACTGGATCCCCGGCTCGGGGTCTCTCACGAGACTGCAGTCGAGGTGTCGGCCAGGGCTGGGGTCTCATCTGAGGGCCTGAGCGTGGAAGGGTCTGCTTCCACGCTCACGTGGTCGTTGGCAGCATTTCGGGGCTGCTGGGCTGAGCGCCTCGGCTCCTGGTGACCGTGGCGGGAGGCCTCCTCTATGCTTTGCAGTATGGGTCTCCCCGACATGCCAGCTTGCTTCTGCAGAGCCAGCAAGGGAGGGCTGCTCGCTAGACGGAAGTCATAGTCTTATGTGCCCTCCCTGCAGTTCCCCCCCCCGGGTCTCAGTGCCACCCCACACACCGGGGCAGCCATTGCCCTGCAGAAGGCCTGTCCACAGTGACCAAGGAGAGGCCGCTGTTTGTCCAGTGGGCTCATTGTGCCCTTTCACCTTCTGCCTGGCATCTGAGGGCAGCCTGCGATGACTGGTCCATCCCCAGAGCCGAGCAGGCAGTTTGGGGATGGAGCTCTTCTCTGCAGGCTCATGCTGACCTAAATCGTCTCCTGTCCCCCTGTCCTCCCCATCCAGCCTTGTGTCTTGCCTTCCTCAAACTTGCAGGTGGTCATTGCTTGGCCACCTCAAGCTGCCCTCCACCTCTGCCCTCCTCTGGGACTCAAGCACCTCTGCCCCACACAGACACACCCGCCTCCAATCCTTTGCTCCCGAAAACCCTGTTGTAAGTCATGCCATTGCCCCCCCAGAGCGTGGGAGGGATTCAGGAGAGATGCTGGCCGTGGGGTCCACAGCTTCCCTGATGGTAAAATCGTCTAGGGCTCTTGCTAAAACTGGAGCACCCCAGGCCCCTTCCCAGTGGGTTAGGATGGAAACTTGAGTGTTTAGTAAATGGCCCAGCTAATTTCTATCAGGGAGGTTTAGGAGATACTGAAGTAAGAGTGCTAAAATCCAGAGCTAATCCCTCTTCCTTGGTGTGGGCAAGATCTGCAGGCCTGGGCCTCCCCTGGGCCGGCTCTTCTCTGACCTGCTCTCCCGCCCCCCAGCCTGTTTGGTGCTCTGTGCCAAGAGGGGGAGGCAGGGATTTTAACACAATTTGATTCTTCAAAAACATTTTCTGTAGTTACCACCCTTTAAGTCATCCCTTCCTCTTGACATATGCAGGAGAATACGTATGAGGAAGTGTTTTCCCTCTATGTTGCTGTACTTGGATGATTAGCAAAATACGGTTCCTGGCCTGGAGCTGCACAGCCTGGGCATCCAGACGTCAGACTCGCCGCGTGGACAGGCGCGCAGGCTCCCGCGGGCAGCGGACAGTGGGCTGCGGAGGCGAGAGCTCACAGGGAGTGTTTTCCTCTGTTACTGCAGCTGCCGCCCTGCTGCTGGAACAGTGTCGGCTGAGGACTGGGTGGGTGGGCAAGCTCGGGGGCCCTACATCGCCTTCAGCCCCGGGGGCCCTTGTCCTGCCGGCATGAGGAGGGGGCTACCTAGAAGGGACGTTCCGGGGCCAAGGAAGCCAGCCGTTCTTTCGGGAGGCCAGCTTCTAGAACACCCTTGAGTTTTACTCATTCGGATAAATAGTCATGGCAGAGGTTTCTGCATTTCCCTAAAACCACAGTTGATGTGGTTTTTCCTTGCATGAGGCCAAACGGTAAATTGGTTTTCTAGGGAAAAGTTTCTCTGCCACAAAGAGTTTTTTTTTCCAAAAATGAGTCTTCTGCAGTCAAGATGAGCTCAAAGACAGCCAGGCCTAAAACCACTCCATCAAGAGACTAGAGCACTTACCATTAACTTCTCCCTTGTTTTTTTTTTGCATCTGTTTGGGTGTCTTATTCTTTTGCGGCCTGGTAAGGAGTTTAAAAATTAATTTTTCTGGACCTTTTGATTTAACTTTGGTTCTCTAATAAGCATTTGTTAAATCTGTAGCATTTTGTGAATGATGGGATTATTTTATATCCTGGTGGGGTTTCTTCC
This sequence comes from Tolypeutes matacus, assembly GCA_026826555.1. Taxonomy (NCBI): domain Eukaryota; kingdom Metazoa; phylum Chordata; class Mammalia; order Cingulata; family Chlamyphoridae; genus Tolypeutes; species Tolypeutes matacus. The sequence continues at coordinate 1,466,766 of JAKSZT010053832.1, forward strand.
CTTATTTTATCTTATTTTGAACACTTAGGGTTTTTGAGCCAGTTTGCCTAACAACCCTTTCTTCAAAACTCAGTATGTTTTGTAAAGAGTCTGCATTTCATTTTGTGTTACTTTGTGAAGTAGATACCTTAAAATATGAAATGCAATGAAATCCATTACATTTTTTTATCCATTAATGCTTGTTGTCCAAATCCAATTCCCCACTAAACAAAAAGAGACATAGGAAAAGTGCTAGTTTGGGTAATAATCACCTAAAGTGCTTACAGGTATGTGGTGTGAAAATGCAGTAGTGGGGAAGCAGATGTGGCTCAAGCATTTCAGCTCCCACCTACCACATGGGAGGTCCCAGATTCGATTCCCGGTGCCTCCTGGAGAAGACGAGCAAGACAGCGAGCTGGTGCAATGGCCAGGTGTGACAAGCTGACCCAGCAGGGAGACATAAAGAGGAAAGACAATGAGAGACACAACAAAGCAGGGAGCTGAGGTGGCTCTGGCGGTTGAGTCCCTCTCTCCCACATGGGAGGTCCCAGGTTCGGTTCCCGGTGCCTCCTAAGAAAAGACAAGTGGACACAGGGAGCACATAGCAAATGGGCACAGAGAGCAGACAGCAAGCACAAACAACAAGGCAGGGGAGAACAAATAAATAAAATAAATCTTAAAAAAAAAAAAAAAAGCAACAGCAACACTATAGAGGCAAGAGTAGGCCACAGAGATGGATCTGGTGAGTTCTGTATAAAACTTGAAAGGTTTTTATAAGTAAGAAACATAAAACTTTAAGGCTCGGTCAAGTTGAAGAGTCTTTAAATGGTTCCAAAAGTAGACTACACAGTTACCCACAAGGTTATAAAATAATTCCGGCACACATAAAGTGCTACAAAGTTGAGAAGTTTGTAATAGAAATATAACATTCAGTTGCAAATGGGTTGCAAAATCCAAAAATTGTTTCAGATACACAAAAATGAATTGGTTCCAAAATCTTCAAAATGCCAGCAGGATGTCAGAAACGGAATTGGACGCTTGACCAGATGCACAAACACAACCAGGAGTTGAGTTTTACGCAAATTGCTCCTTAGGCCGATTGCCCTGCAGCTCAGGGTGAAACAGCTAAACGGAGTGTTGAGTTGCAGTAACTCCTCTTCCCTTCTCTTTTCTAATTTTAATTGTCCTCATGCATATGTATCTTTCCCTATCATCTGTTTAAAAATTTTCAGGGCAGCCCGTGGCCTGTAGCCACATAAATGATGTGTCAAGTCCTCTCCCATCAACTCACACACCCTTCTCCCCTCTTCCAGAGAACAGCCCATCTTCACTACCCGCGCCCACGTCTTCCAGATCGACCCCAGCACCAAGAAGAACTGGGTGCCTGCGAGCAAGCAGGCGGTCACCGTCTCCTACTTCTACGATGTCACGAGGAACAGCTACCGGATCATCAGTGTGGATGGAGCCAAGGTACCGTCCGTGCCAGCCGGTTTGAACCTTCTCAGCAAAAGCATTACAATACGTTTAAAAAATAGAGGCACCCACCACCCTGCCGCTGTAACACAGAAATTATTATCAGCACAGTGGCTTTGTAATCACAATTCTGCTTTTTTTTTTTTCATTTAAAGTTATAGCAAATGAAAAAAAAAAGTATTTTTTTAAATTCCCTGTTTCCGAATAGTCCTCGTAAGTAACATTTTAATGACTCTAAGTTCTCCCCTGTGGTTGGAGATTGCAGTGGCTTCCGGGGTGTTTTGCTGTTACAGATGATGAGCTGCTTCATGTGACAAACACCCTCAGTCGCGCATCGCACACCTGTTGCTCTCGTTTGGATATTTCCTTCGGACAGATTCCTAGAAGGAATATTATGGGTCATGGCTCTTGAGGCATATTGCCAAATTGTTACCGAAAGAGTTCTTTCCTCCAGCACGTGTGAGGATGGCAGTTTAGCCCACCCTTTCCAGCTCTGGGTATTATATCTTGTCTGGTTGTCGTGGTGTTAGGCATGGGAGTTGAAGTTTATTAAATGTTTAGAGTAGTTCTCAAAATACTTATTTTTTTTTTCTGGTACTTTAATTTATTCTGCTGTCTTCCTAGGTATTTTTACCACGTTATTGTGGGAGCAGAATGAAGTAGGGATGTCAACAGAAGCATCATCAAGTCTTTTTTCTTTTTAAAGGAGACCGGATGCTTTACAATCTCTTTCTCTTTAATCTATGTTCACCCTGCTGGACATTGTTGCTTGGGTTTTTACTTGCCATGACCTGAAATTCAGTGTATCTGCTGAAACGGGATTCTCTTTACCTTCTACACCACCTCTCCATTTTCACTTCCCAGTGTCTTGGGCTGAAAAAAAAAAAGCAGTCACCCTTCCCTTTTCAGTCGGTCAAAGGCATCTGCCCTTGAAGTGTGTCACATGTCCCTTCTGTTTTGTTCCAAGGCTGTGATGCCTGTGCTGACTCAGACTTGCCTGGACCCTGCAGTAGCCGTCCGACTTGTCTCCTCTCACCTACAGCCTTTCCTTCCCTTGGCCTCTAGGTTAGCATTCCCAGGCAGGAGGAGGCAGGGGCGTTTGGGGACTGGACGGCAGAGTGGGGCCTGGCTGTCAGCTTGGCTTCTCCCTCCCACGGCCCCAGAACAGAAGGCACGGGGCAGCCAGCATTAGGTGTCAGCCTGCCCTGGCTCTGGCAGCATTCTCCCTTCAGCCCACATTCTCTACACACCTCCTCGTGGTCTCAGATAAAGGGTGCCTGGCCCCACAGGCCTCTTGCTTTCCCTTCCAGGCCCCACAACCCTCCTGCTCCCCAGCAAAGGAGCCCAGAAGTCCCCATCTTTCAGCTGAGGTCAAGGCCAAGGAAGGCCGGGCAGGGCTGGTGCTTGGACCCGAAACCTCTGACCCTAGCTCCCTGCTCTTTCTGTTGGAGCAGGTGGCCCTGGCTGGTAGAGAAGCATTTCCTGACATGATGTCATGCAGGTCGCGTGTTGTTACCTCCCTTATTCAGATGGTAACAGCTGGTCTGGCAGACGTGTCTAAAGAGACAACAGAATGGGATTTCCATGCAAACAGTGGGGATGATCACACATTGCAGGGTTTTGGTGAGCACAGCATGAGACAGGAAGTGTGCAAGGAGGTGGGCCCCTTGTGTTTGATGAATGAATACCTGGAAGACGCTTTTCTTAATTTTTCTCCCGAGAAGCATGGCAATGCTGCAGTTGTAATATCACTTCTCTTCTCTGAGCTTTTGAGCTGGAACTGCCTGGACTCTTGCCAGGATGTTCGGCTGTGGCTGGTGAATCAGGATGACCTGCTTTCTTTTATCTGTAGATTCTGCCAGTTCATCTGCCTTCCTTGAGATAGGTTTGCGCTTTTGTCAGTTGAGTTATCCAAGGATGTATTGGGCTTAAATACAGATAAAACTACTTTCTTAGCAAAAGTGCTTCAGTCCTATTAGCTGGGCTCTTAGTCATTTGTCAGAGTGTCAGCCACTGTCATTAAGGCTCTGCAGTGCCTGAAGGCTGTGACAGCACAGCGGAGTCTGAGCCAAGACAGACGGCTTCGCAGTCCGACCGGCGTGGGTGTGTGGCCTAAACCCCAGGCGGCAGAAGAGAGCTAATTGAGGCTCAGCGTGGGGGATCCGCTGAGCTAGGGAGTCCCTTAAAAAGTGGGAGTTGGGAACTAGGCCGTGGGGCGCCGGAATGCAGACACCGAAACAGAGGGTGCCTTGGTGCCTGGCTGCCTGGGCTGGAGCCCACCCGGAGTGCCTGCTTGGCCACTGCAGCACTGGAGGACCTTGACCGAGCCTTATTCCTGCGAGGGAGCAGAAGGCCTGGGGGTTGGCAAGCGTAATTACTGTGGCTGCCACTCAGGACCAGGGAGACAAGTCTACTGCCCTGAGAACTGGGCACAGAGCCTGGGACAGTGGCCCCAACCCCACCTCAGCCCTCTCTAGAGATGGTGGGCAGCAGCCGGTGAGGCTGAGAGCCCAGGTCTAGATCAGAGTCCGCGCCTCGGCCTGCACCACAGGTCAGGACAGTGCACTCCCCAGGGTGGTATCAGCTCTTGCCGCTGCCTGGTCCTCAAAGCTGCCCCCCCCCCGCGGGCCCCCCCGCCCCCCCCACCCCCACCCCCGTTGTCCTCACAGCTGCCCCCCCTGCTGTCCTCACAGCTCCCCATCCCCACTGTCCTCACAGCTCCTTCTCCACTGTCCTTATAGTTCCCCCTCCACTGTCCTCACAGTTCCCCTCACCCCCACCCCCGATGTCCTCAGAGCTCCCCACCACCCCTGCTGTCCTCACAGCTCCCCCTCCACTGTCCTCACAGTTCCCCCCACCCCCACCCCTGCTGTCCTCACACCTTCCCCCCTCCCACTCCCACCCCCGCTGTCCTCACAGTTCCCCCCCCCCCCCACCCCCACCTCTGCTGTCCTCACAGCTCCCCTCACCATGGCTGAGTTCCGAATCTCCTCTCCCCCAGCTTCGGCCCTGAGTAACCCAGGTGGCCGCCTTCCTTCGTCTGGCTGGGAACAGGGTGCCTCCTGCTGGACTGGCCCTGGGCACCTGTGCTCGGCCCCCCTGTTCCAGGGCTGCTGCCCAGGTTCCCGCTTTGCCCCCCACCCCAGCTCTGTTCCCCCAGCCTGGCTCCTGTGTCTGTCCCTGTCCCTGAGCATCTGCCCTGTGCAGGGCTGACTGGCCTACTAAGGCGCCCACCCTAGGGCTCACACAGGCCACTGGAGCCGCCGCCGCGGGCTGACCGCTCAGGCACGCACCCACCCGGGCTGGAGGAGTCTGGGTGCTCCCCAGCTTCCCTGTCGTCGTGCCCTCCCACATTGGGACAGCCCCACTTTGTTCCAGACCTTGGATCCCGAATGTTGACCAGAACCGAGCTGACAGGTGGTCAGATGGCTTAGCGTTTGGGGTGCACCTCCGTGACCTTGGGCAGGTCAGGGGTCCAGTCCTGTCTCTCTGTTGGCCTGGCCACATCGAACCCGTGACCATGAGCCTCGCTTGGCACTTGGGGGCCAGCTGGCCCTCCCTCGGCAGGAGGCTCTATCGGGCTGGAGGAGAAGCCCACTCCGTCTCTCCCAAATGAAGGAATAGACTTGCTCCATTAGCAAGTTGCCGGTGCGGAAGGGACTTGAGGTCCTTTTGAGCAGAGGCCACACCAGGTGCTGAGTAAACCCTGGGCGCCCGGAGAGCACAGGCTTACCGTGACGGGGGTGAGACTCAACAGCAGCTTTGCATCTGTCAGTGCACAGCAGCCCCAGCAAGCCCCTGTGCTGCCCAGGCACTGGTCAGGCTCTGGATGGGGTAAGGTGCATGGAAGGCCATTCCTTCCCAAAGAGCAGTCAGCTCTGCCCAGCATAGGAAAAATTTCTGTTTTTCATTTTTCCTGAAACCCTAGGGCGTTTCCTTCTTTGCAGGGAAAATATGCCACGTGTCAATCACAGCCGTTGCCTTCAGACGTGAGCAGGTAGGGACACAGGATGCGTTGCCCCAGCACTGCCCTAACGCTAGGGTCACGGGGGGCCAAGCCTGTGCATGGTGCTGCTGGTAGACTACGAGCTCTTTGAGGGCTGGGGGCCGTGTCTGGCTCGTCTTTGGCTCCCCAGTGCCAAGCCCAGAGTGGGTGGGGGAGCAAGTGGGTGGTGAGGTCGGGCCTGGTGGCCACATCCTTTCCAGGCCTGACAAGGTACTTGCTGATGCAAGTACCGGAATCCTGTTGGCTTTTATAAAGGGGATTTATTTGGGGTAGAAGCTTACAGTCACAAGGCCCTAAAGAGTCCAACTCAAGGTTGGTTTCCCACCAAGGTCTGTTGCCACATGTTGAAGCAAGATGACGGGCAATGGGTTCAGCCTTCCTCTTCCTCTGAAGGCTCCGTGGGCCCAGCTTCTTCCGACCTCAGCAGGAGGCTGGAGGCTCGTTTCTTTCCAGGCCTGCTCAGCTGCTGAGGGCTCTGGTCTCTTCAGCTGCAAACTATCAGGTGAAAGGCTCGTCTCTCTTCCCAGGGCCTCTGCCGTGTCTGCAGAGCCGTCTCCCCTCCTCTGTGCTCTTCTCCTTGAGTGAGTGTCCGTTTCTGTCAGCCCACCAAGAGCGCGGGGACTCAACCCTGAGTCACGCCCTACTGACGCAGTGGAATCAAAGCCCTCGTCTTGATCTAATCAAGTAAACCTAAAACCTTTGAATTTAATACCATCAAAGGGTGTCACACCCCGATCAACAGACCAGTTTACAGAGATAGTATCTTTTTTTTTCGGAATCCATAAATAATATCAAACTGCTATACAAGGTCACCAGAGGGCACTGGCAGGGAAGGGGTCGCCGCCAAGGGGGAACCAAGGACCAAACCTCAGCACTTTACCCAAGGTGAGCGCTGCTTGTGGACAGGTGGGAGCCACAGAAGGGCAGCTCCCGACTCCCCCGGCTGCCCGGAGCACTGCCGTGAGCCGTGTGGCGCCTGCAGACCTGGCCGTGGGCTTGACGGCGGGTTTGGGGGCAGAACAGTCAACCGACTACAGAGGAGCTCCGTTGGCAGAGCTTTTGTTGACTGAGGTAGCGCTGCACTTTGGCACTCGCTGCTGGCGGAGCTGATCGTTTCCATCCTTATGAGAAATCGCCTGCACCTGTGGACAAGGTGGCCTGAGGTGGGTGTTGGCGGGTGCTCTGCTATTTATGGATCACGGAGTCCTGCATTGGGAGCGACCTTAGAGGTCACACAGGCCACAGATGCTCAGCAGCGCCCTCCGCGCCATGGCCCAGCTGTGAAACCCCGGCTTGTGTGCCAGATTCTTGGGATGTAAACCACGTGCCAGAACCCACTCAGGTTGTAAGCGCTCAGCTTACCCAATAAAGGAAACCCTGCAGGCCCCCCTCCCCCCCGTTATGGCTTTCTCTCCTGGATAAATCTAGAACACCTTTGAGAGCCAGTGAGCAAGCATATGTTAAGTTCCCAGAACACCGTGGGTTTTCAACGATTGCTGACTTCTTTTCTTCCCCATGATTAAAAAAAAAAAAAAAAGCAATCTATTAATAACCCCTCTGGAAGCAGGCAAGATGTCTTTAATTGCTGGAACTGAGCCCCAGCCTCTTGTGGCACTCTTCAAGTTCTTTTACCTTCCGGCTCCCTGTATTTGGGAAGGCTTTCCCTAAAGGGGAGAGCGCCCGTCTCTCCATTTCATGGGCAGCTTCCTGGGAAGCCCAGAGCAGGCGAGACTTTAGACTGGAGGCGCTTTATTGTTGGCTTCCTCCAAGTAGCTCCTGACTGCATGTGTTTTGTGCATTTTACAAAAACTTGGTTCCAGTGATCTGCAGGAAGTGAGCCTTGTCCTGGGGAGTCTTGTTTCTCCATGACAGTTTCAGAGATGACTCGTGAACGGGAAGGGGCCGCGTGTGTGTGGGGGCCCACAGGAAAGCCTTTGCCCAGTTGTGCACAGAGCAGCCCCTCCTTCCTTCTGCCTTTACTTTCTCCCCCAAGACTTACCTTCTGCACTCTGGAGGGGAGGCCCAGGTTGGCGTCGCGCTGAATAATTCTGCTGCGTGTAGCACCGTCAGCCGTGCCCTCCTCGCCACCCCTCGCGCAGGCTCCCAGGACCTCCTTCTCTGCTCCCGGCTGCCTCTCTGGCCCCAGCGCCATCTGGACCCCTTCACTTGGCCTCCAGGTGGCCTCCCTAAAGGCAGCCTTCTGCCCTGGCACCGGCTGCCATGCTTCACTCCTGTGTCCCCTTTGCTGCTGCCCCACCTCGTTCCTGAGCTTGGAGCCCACAGCTCCAGGCCCTCCTCTGCTCTGCGCCTTTCCCAGCAGCCCCACATGGGTGAAAGGCGGTACCGCCTGCTGTGCGCTCATTTCCCGTTGTTTCCATCTACTGCCTCTTCAGAAGCTCCTTTTGGGGCCTCTCCCTAATGCTACATGTGCCCGATCACCCGGCAAGAAATCACCACTCTTTTGAAATTTGTATTAAGCATTCCCTTGCTTTTCTTTTTAGTTTTGTCACATGTATATTGTATATCCCTTATCTATCAGCAAGCTTTTTCTCTAAAGGACCAGATAGTCATTTTTTAACTTTTGTATGAGCCCTACAGTCTCTCTCCAGCTCTGTCCTTTTAGCAAGAAATCAGCCATAGCTCTATATGTAAATGAATGGGTATGGCTGTGTTCCAATAATACTTTATTTTAAAAACAGGCTGTGCGCTGGATTGGGCCCGAAGGCTGGAGTTTGCCAATCCCTGCCCCAAGCACTATATATTTTAGTTTTTCCTGTTTTGGACCTTTATAGAAAAGGGATCATACTGTATGTCTATGACATCCTTTTTTGTTTTGTTTTGTTTTCTTTTGCTTAACATTAAGTCTTTCTTATTCATCCATGTTGATGCCTGCAGCCTTCATTCATTTTCACTGCTGAATAGTATTTCATTATATTAATATGCCATAGTTTATTTACCCATTCTGCCATTGATGGACATTTGCTTTTTTTTTGAGGTACCCAGGCCGGGGATTAAACATGGAACCTCATACGTGGAAACTGGCGCTCAACCGCTGAGCCACATCGGCTTCCCTGAGTTGGTTTTTTTCATTTGTTTTACTTGTTGTTGTTGTTGTTTTAGGAGGCACCAGGAACTGAACCTGGGACCTCCCATGTGGGAAGCAGGTGCTCAACTGCTTGAGCTACATCCACTCTCCTGGACATCTGCTTTTGTGAACATTCCTATACATTTCTCCTGATATACCTATGCAAGGGTTTCTCTCGGGTGTATATACTTAGGAGTGGAATTGCTGGGTGGTAAGGAATGTGCATTTTCAACTTTACTAGAGAAACTCGCAATGTCTTCCAAACTAGCTTCACCGAGTGCTGCTCCAGCCAGCTCTCTAGGAGAACTCCCATTGCCCCACAGCCTTGGAATCATCAGACGTATTTTGAATTTGGTGGGCATGTAACGGTATCTGGTGATGATCATAATTTTCAGTTCCTACATTGCTAGTGAAGCCGAGTGGCTTTTCATATGTGTACACTTTCTTTACTCCTTCCTTCATGTCTGAGGAGGGCCAAGAGCCAGAAGTGGGCTGGAGCCTAAAAGGGAAATATGAGCATTCAGGGCATTCCGCGTGCAGGAGCAGCTAGCTAGGAATGACATGGGGCCCTGAGAGGAATGTGAACGGAGGGAGTGCATCCTCAGAAGTGTGTGCTGCCCAGCTCTCGAGAAGGCCTTAGACCTGGTGGGCTGAGCCCGGGAAACCCAGGGTGGAATCCCCGTGGTAGTGGGAAGCGAGGGAAGAAGCCGCCCCGCTGTCAGTCCTGCTGCTTTTGTGAAGGTGAGCGCTCTGTGTCTCCTGGGAGGCCGGCCAGCCAGTTGTCCTGCGCATCATGAAGATGGGCCAGAGACTCTTCACACCACCTGCCTCTGGGGAGTCACAGCATGTAGAAGGATGTTTGCCTTCCCTTTGCCTTTCTCTCTTCCTTCTTCCCTCCTCCCCCTTGGATCCCAGAGCCATTGGTAAGACAGCTGTTCAGAGACAGCTAGCACATGGTAAAGCTTACAGGGAAACAGTCTGAGGAATTGCAAGAGCAGCTTGGCGAGAGGAGTGGGCTTTCATTGTTCTCCCTCCTGGCTGACCTCCAGCTTGTGGGATCCTATAGATTGTGTTTGGTAAATGTCTGGGCCCCTTGATCCTGGTGACAATGAGAGGATCAAAGTGATACCCCACAAAGCAAGCCTGTCAGCAGGAAATGGGAAGACCAAGGAGCCACTCTGCAAAGTCCTACAAGACCAGCATCTGTGTTCAAAGAATGAGCAGTCCTTTTGTCTACTCTGGGTCTGAGGTGGTGCATGGACAGTGCAGTTGGGTGGGTGGGAGGAATAGCCTGGGGGTGGGGGCAAGGAGATGGGACCAGAGGACGAAAGGAGGCTTAGTTCTGGGCAGGTGGTTGGAGCCTTCTCTTGTGAGACAGAAGAGAATGAGGTCGGATGGGCTTGATGACCTCAGAGTTTGCTCTCCCCGTCCCCTCTTCCCCATAGTGATATAAAAGGGGAGGAAGGACGTGGGCAGTTGATCAAGTGGTATTTCTTAGAGTGAGCACTGGGGAGTGTTAGCCGCCTTGGAGAGGATAGTCTTAGCTCCCCATTTGAGTTGTGCCAGTAAGCTGGATTGGCAGGCAGAGCACAGTTTTGCTTAATTGACATAAACTGCAACCTTCTGAGGGGTTGTGTGCTTCCTGTAAACGTTATAGAAACGTGTCACTTGAGATGCATCTTTGTGAGCTTTTACAGATTCAGCTTTTCTATCTCTGAGTAAGATGTATAGACACTAGCAGGCCCATGTTCCTTCTGTCAACATTTATAAAAAGCTGGATAGATACAATGTGAAGGCATCAGAGCTGTAGAAATGATGACTGGGGGAACTCAATTCTAAAGAGACGAAGACATTCTAGAACTGAAAAATACAGTGTCTGACATTTAACTCAGTGGGTTTAAGAGCAGATCGGGACACTATCATAGCCAGGATTGATAAACTGTAAGACAGATCAATAGAAAATACCTAAACTGAGCACATAGAGAAGAAAGATGGGGGGAGGGCACAGATAAGAGTGTAAAATATGTTGGACACCCTCAAAAGGTCTAGTATATGTGTAAGTGGAGTCCCAGAAGGAGAGAAGAGAGAATGAGCAGAAGCGATATTCAGGGAGAAAATAGCTGAAAATTTTCCAAAAGCTGATGAATGTTTTTAAATTGATGAACAGATTTAAGAAATTGAATGGGAAAGCGGCTGTGGCTCAATCAGTAGGGCTCCCGTTTACCATATGGGAGGCCCCGGGTTCGGTTCCCGGGGCCTCCTGGTGAAGGCAAGCCCGCCCGCACGGCATGGTTAGCTGACCCAGCGAGCATAAGCAGCAAGGGGGGATAAATGAATAAATAAATAAAATCTTAAAAAAAAAAAATAATTGAATGAACCCCCAAGCAGGATAAATATGGATTTAGCTCTCTAAATCAGTGCATCACTACTTTCTGAGTAGTACATATATTATACTCTTTTTAACCACTTACTAGTTTTTCTGACCTTAAACAAGTACTTGACCTTGTTGAGCCTCAATTTCCCTATCTGTAAAATAGGAGATAGTTGAAAGACTCTATGAAAAATGTCGAAAGTGTTGGGTTGTATGAAATACTAGAGGGGAGGGGTATCACCTAACTATTGTAGCTTGTCTGACGCTGGGATGGCATATTTAGGGCAGGCTTGAGAGCTGTGTCCTATGTTCTGGTCGGCCGTGGTCCACTGCTCTCCAAAGGGGATTGGGGGCCGGGGGCTGACCCAGGGGCACGGATCTGCCATGAAGGTAGCAGAGTTGTTTGGAATCAGTTGAGCTCTTGGATTGATCTACCAGAGGATCCTGGTAGTTGAGGGATGACCGAAGTTGGCTCTTTGGGATCTTGTGATCCAGCTCCCAGCCACACGCCTTCTCTAGGGATGATCTCGACCCCCAGTGTCCTTAGGAGAGCAGTGGACCAAGGCCGACCAGAACTCAGAAAGTAATGAAGAAGGTAAGGAAAAGCAGCCGGGTCGCCGGGAAGGCTTCGGTGTACTTCATGGAGGGGAAGAAGAGAGGTGGCGATATCTGTGGTTTCCATCACATGTACAGCGAGAAGCAGTGTAATATAGAAGTTGAGTTGGGGTCAGACAACCTGCAGTTTTTATCTCTAGGCTCTGCTACTTATCAGCTGTATTATCTTGAGCAGATTACTTTAACCTTTCTGAACCTCTGTTTCTTCTGTGAAATGAAGATGATAACTGTCAGACTTCATAGGCTTGTTGTGAGGTTGAGATGAGCTAGCATAAGGAAAGCACTCTATAAGTGCTTAATAAATAGTAGTAGCTGCTATTAATATTAACTTTCTAAAAGTATTTTACCAACTAAGCTAAGGGTTATTCTTTTTTTTTTTTTTTTTTTTTTTTAAGATTTTATTTATTTATTCATTTATCCCCCCCTTGCTGCTTGCGCTCGCCGGGTCAGCCAACCACGCCGTGCGGGCGGGCCCGCCCCCACCAGGAGGCCCCGGGAACCGAACCCAGGGCCTCCCATATGGCAAACGGGAGCCCCACTGACCGAGCCACAGCCGCTTCCCAGGGTTATTCTTGAGCTAGTGCCTCATTTGCAAACTCAGTAGGCTCTTATATATAACAATTATACTTTCATCACTAGTGACAACTATAACTTCCTGCCCAGCTCCCTTGATTAGCTAAGTAAGAACTTGTGTGTGGAAGGTCTGTCCTATAGCAAAACATTTCACTGAAATTCTGTCAGGGAAAGCAGAACATCTTCACTTCCCTTTTTGTATCACTGAAAGAAAAGTGTTCTGAGTTGACTGTTGAGAGTAAACCTAGACTTAATATGTAGAATTGCTAATAGAGTCACTCTTGAGAATATCGGCTTAGATTTCTATTGTTCCCTGCTCAGATCATCAGAAAGTATTTGATGAGGAAGTAGCCAGTGGATCATACCCCACACCCTGTTATGTAAACACCTGAGAATCCCTTATTTCCAAGGGAATTTTTCTTGAATGTTTCTTGGAGTCTTAGGGCTTCCAAGGATTTCTGCCTGAGTGAATCTGGGAATATTTTCTAACACTCATCACATTTTGTGAATATTTGTTTGCATGTCTCTACCCCTTTCTTGAAGGCAGCTTGAAGGCCAGGGATCTTGGCACTTTCATCTTCGCATCTATGATTAGCAGAGTGCCTAGACTGTAGTAAATGCTCAGGAAATGTTTGCTGAGTGAATGATGAGCCATGTGCTGTGTATCATCCTTTCTGCCCTCCAAATCCATTCTCTTCTTTGCCCTTCTCTGGTCCCTAAGATGCTGACCTGCTGAGTACATCAGCGGCTCCCGGCCCTCTGGCTTCTGGTTGGGTTTGACCAGTGGCAGGAGATCAGCAGGAGAGCACGAGGAAGCTGATTCCCCTGGCGTGCCCCCATGTGCGGCTGCCATGTGCTGGCTGTTTCCTCTAACTGCAGGTCCCCTCTCCTCACTCTCCTTCCAGGGTCTGCAGCCTCTCCGGCCCCTCGCCCTTTTTGACAGTTCTCACCAGGCTCCTGACCGTCCCTTACAGTCTCCCTCCACCCCGCCCGCCTGTACGATGAGTGGCTTCATGAAGTAACCCTCCAGAAATGACCCTAACTGGAGCGAACCTTCTCCTTCCTGTTGGGAAGCACCAAGCTCCAGGTGCTTGTGGAGGTTTTAAGAGGTTTGAACTAGACGCTGGAGCTGCAGGTGCTTAAAAAGGACCACCGTGCAGATCTTCAGAGACTGCGTGACATGGCCAGCCGTCGAGGGGCAGCCAATGCACAGCAGCCTTGGGGCATAAAGAGCCGTTTTGGGAGCGAGTTTCGCCCACTGGTAGCGTGTGAGATCTTATTTTAGACTGACCGTCTGCTGAGTCCCTGAGATTGCTCCTTATCGTGGCTGTGTATCTGATTCAGCATGGGCGGGACCGGACGAGGAAGATTCTCAACCAAACACAGCGGGGCGGCGGATGCTTGCTTCATGTACTAGTTTTGTCAGCAGAAGACTCTTTAAGGAATTACTTTGGGGTCTAATGCAGTTTTTAAATTTTTACTTTCTTACTTTCCTACGGTTGTCAGAACAAGGTACCACAAGGCTTAAAACAACTGAAATGCATTGTCTTGTGGTGCTGGAGGCTGGAAACCCGAAGTCAGGGGTCAGCAGGGCCTCTGAAACCCACAGGGGAGAAATCTCCCTGCCTCTCCTCGCTTGCCGTGTCGCCCGAAGCCCTTGGCCCCTTGCCCTGGAGGTGCACCCATCGCTGCGTTCTCTGCCTCCTCCCCCTCCCAGGCCTTCTCCCTGGTATCTCTGTGCCCAAACCTCCTCTTCTTCTGGAGTCCCCAGTCCTGTTGGATGAGGGCCCACCCGAATCCAGGCTGGCCTCAGCTTAGTCACATCGTCAAGGACTCTGTTTCCAAATGGGGTCCCGTTCCTGGGCCTGGGGGTTGAGGCTTGAACTGTATTTCAGGGGGCACACTTCAACCCATAACGTACCCTGTGGACTGTGTTTCTACAGGTGATCATCAACAGCACAATCACACCAAATATGACTTTCACCAAGACGTCGCAGAAGTTTGGGCAGTGGGCTGACAGCAGAGCCAACACGGTGTTCGGTCTGGGATTTTCCTCTGAGCAGCAGCTGACAAAGGTAACGTGCTCTCTTCACAGAACAGTGAGTGCCACGTAGGATGCTGTTTACCTTCAGTAACCGCCTAGGGAGGAATCGAGTTGTGCGTTGGTGAGCAGGATTCCTTTCTGGCACTGCAGAGAGGCCGAACCAGATGCCCTTTTGAAAGTACCAGATTCCTTGAAAATAGAGAAGATCTGACAAATCCTGCTTCAAAGCCTGAAGTTGCAGCATCTGGAAGCAGCTTTGCTGTTGTCATTTCCCCCCCGAGTATCAGCCACCGCTCTCTGTGCTTGGTGGGATCAGCAAACACTGAAGGGCAGGAGGAGATTGTCAAAATTGCGTTGTTTGGATTTTCAGGATTCTGAGAATTAGGTGATTGTGTTGGTCAGGATTCTCCAGAGAAACAGAACTGACAGAAGACATATATATATGGGGGCAGGGCACAGTTGGAAAGTCCCCTGAAGGTAAGGTTGAATTCCCCAGGAGAAGCTGCCTGGTGGAAACAGAGGCAGGGATTCTTCTTTCTAACTTCTGAAATCTTCAGTTCTGGCTTTAAGATCTCCAACTGATTGAGGAAACTCCCCTGAGGGCCACCTGCCTTGTTGATTGTAGATGCAGTTGACTGACTATACATGCAAATCCATCTACAAAATACCCTCACAGCACCAATTAGGCCAGTGCTTGCCTGACAAACAAGTGGATACCATCACCTAGCAGGATAACACATCTCAGCACCCTTCCCTTGAGAGGGGGCAGTGGTTGGAGGGGTGTTAACTTCAGACTTATAAGGAAGAGACCATGTTACTACTGCCGAGGTCAGTGCATCTTAAGTGAAATAAGCTGAAGTCTTTTAAAAGATGACACAGCTTGTCTCTACAGCCATCAATGTGGATGCTTTCTAGTTGGGATCCTTGGAGAGAGGGGTGGTAAATTAACTGTGATAGGACTTTGTAACTGGGAGTCCCCAGAGCCTTTAAAATGGCACACAGTGTTGTGTGGGTGGGTGGGTGGGAGTGGTGCTTTGATGAGATTCTCGAATGGTCCGTGACACTGCAGTTAGAAAGGCTTGTGGAGCAGGTCGTGGTGACCGCACACTGGGAGAACCCCAAGAACTGAGGCCATCACCTGAGCCCTGTACCCAGCCAATGGGTTTGAAGGAGCCAGAAGCCTGCTTCAGGAGAAGGATTTCCTTTTAGGGTGGTGGAAGAGCCCGTGTAGGTATTAGGAGAGTTTCGGCTGTGAGTGAGGCCCACTAGTTTACACAATGAAGGAACTTATTGGAAGAATGTCGAGTCCAGGGGAGGGTTGGAAGCACGGGCTCCAGGAACGTCAGCCGCGGGTGTTTCTCTCTGTGGCCGCCTGACTGACCCGCTGGGCAGGGATCTGCTGGGCTCTGGGGACACGACATGGTCTCTGTTCCCAGAATTACAGATTCCTGGGGAGTCGATAGGGTCGCCTGGTACAGACGGGGCTGCCCGGGTGTATACCAAGGACAGTTTTCAAGGAAAGGGAAATTAAGGGGAGTCAGGAATTCACCCTGAGAGGGTCCTGCTAATTTGCACCTCTTATTTGTCCATGGTGTGTGCACGCACACACACACACACACTCACCTCTGAGGAGGCCCCAGCCCCCAGATCCAGCCGTACCATACCCAGTCACAAATACAAATGAGCTCCCTAATAGGGGACACCCATAGACTCTTTCTCTTCCACATCCCAAGGGATTCCTGTGAGGACTGGGGGCCCTCTCGGCACCCACTGTCGTGCCACCGCTTAGTAGAAGCATTCTCTCCTGGGTACTGAAATGTTCAGCTCACCAGGGCCTGCAAACACGGGGCAGAGAGCAACGTTCCTGAGAGCAAGGCCTTGGCTGTAATTACAGGAGGTGTCATCCCCATCCCTGACCCCCCGGTTGCCCAACTCCTGTACTGGGATGGTGAGAGACGAGGCGTCACGGACCACAGCTTGGGAAGCCGTGGTGGTCTAGGGGGCAGCACAGCGGAGTTTTGTAGACTCGCTGGTTCTGGCTGCTGGGATACATGCTGGGCCCTGAGAATCCTGTGCGGATCAGACCCTGGCTTCGCTCCACTGCAGAGACGTGCGTTTACCAGTTTGAGGCAGTGTTGGATGATGATGTCACGTAGGGCAATAATTAGCCTGTGGATGGGGGAGTTGGCAGAGGGGTGGCAGTCAGGGAGGCTGGATACACCCACAGTGTCTCTTCCGGTTTGTCCTGGAAGAGGGGGCCCAGTGGAATCAGCTTTCCAGCAAGGCTCTGGCTGGGCATTTTGAGGTGCATGCAGAATAGGGTGCTCAGGCTGGGCCGCTGTCGTTGGCACTCAGACACTCAGCAGGGGCAGAAGTCGGGGCGGGGGCGGGGGGTGGGTTTCCAAAGCCCTATGGGGCCCCTCTCCCTGGCACCATGGCCCGCTGCGCTGTGCTCCTGTGCATCCCACCTGACCTTAAGGCATCTGTTTTGCTACAAAGGGTGGGACTTCTGAAGAGAGTGGTCACGCTCTGGCTCCATTTTGGCCTATCCATGTAGCCATTTCCCAAAGCTCCTTGTCTGCCATCCTTCCCAGTGGAGATCCTGCCCACAGGGAGGGGTTCCCTCTTCCACTGTCCTGCAGGCAGTGAGAGCAAGAGCGGAGTGTGTGAGGGGAGCCGCGGCCGTGCCCTGCTGGTGGCCGGGGTCTCAGGCCAGCGAGGCCGATAGAGGCTGCCCTTGAAGTCCTGTACATTGGGCCAGAGTTCTTACACTTTACCCCATGGCCAGTGAAGGACTTTAAGCCAAGAAGGAATATGACCAAATTTGCGTGTTAGCTAGAGTTTTCTAAAGGCAGCAAAACAGACGACATTGTTTTAGTCCGGACTACAGATGGTGAGGGCTCGAGTAAGACTTAGATTTTTAAAAATATTGGGGAGCTACCCTGGCAGAGCTTGGTGAGTGGATGTAGACTCAGGGATAATGATGGACAGCGATGCCAGTTTCTGTAATGGGGAAGAGGATGGGAGAAGATGCACCTGAGGTGGAAGTGAGCGTGCTGGTGACGTAGTGAAGCAGGACCCTGCCGAGTGGCCCCTTCCCACAGCCACCTCGATCCAGGCTAGGAGGGTTGTACTTGGGCTGCGGTAGGTTCAGGAACTTCCAGCACCACCCACAGATGACGGCGCTAACCTCAAACGCTTCCAGTTCTGACCGTAACTCCCGGAGGGAGGCCAGGGCCACCCGCACTTCCGACCAACTGGCTACAGATCTGTGGGGCCCCACCCCCCGTCAGGCTCAGTGATTCTCTGGGATGAATCACAGAACCCACTAAAGCATTGTACTTACGATTATAGTTTTCCTATGGTAAAAGGACACAGATAAAAGCCCAAAGAGGAGACACAGAGGACAAGGTTTGGGAGGGTCTCACATGCAAGCTCCTGTGTCCTTGCCACGTGGAATCAGAACGCGCGTCCCCTCCCGCCACAGTGAAGTATCTCCTCAACCACGGAAGCTCCCCGGGATGTCCAGGGTCCTGGTTTTATGTGGGATTTCATTGTGTGGAATCAGTGCCCATGTGGCTGAGCCCTGCTCTGCTCCCCCAGGTTGGGGGGCTTCCCTCAGAGGCAGGGTCTAAGCTGGGCCCCCCTCAGGTCCTGTGCTCCCCATCCCACAGAAAGCCGGAAGGTCTTCACCGAAGCCCAGGGTGGTTTGAGAGAATCACAGCTGCCACCTTGGAGGGATCAAAGCAGTTAGGAAGGATGAGGGCGAAAAGTTTATAGGAAAACAATCCAAAGAGGGGAGAACTCAAAACAAAAACAAGAACAAGCTGTTCAGTTCTTTGTGCCTCTGAGAACTGAAGAGACTTTGAGCTTTGCCGGCTTCCAGGCATGGCCACATAGAAGAAAGTGTCCTCTCATTAAGGAGGATGGCCCGTCTTCCCAGGTTCCTCAGACTATAACCCGCTGTTGTCACAAAGATGTGTCGAATAAGCCCTCAGAAATCTGCTTTGTTCCAAACGCTTCAAATCAACTTTCCCCTTCTTCTTGAAGGGAGCCTTAACCACACACTGATAAATTACTATGGAATGGGGCTGGCAGCCCCGACAAGTGGCAATTAGCTGCCAGAGAGGAACTTGGGCCCGGGAGGTTCCCAGGCCGTGTGCAGAGGGAACGGCTGTGGCTAAATATTCCTGACTTCACGGAGCAACCCCCCACAGACCTGAAAGGGGAATCGGTAATCAAACCCCTAACTAGAGTAGAAAAAGGAACTGGGTGGACGTTTTCATGCAAGAGCACTACATACAGAACCTCTTTTCACCCCCCAGAAAGAAAATGGATGCCTTGGTCTAACCTGCTCCTGTTGTAAGGACCACTTCACACCACAGTCCAGGACGTGTGACAGGAAAACGTCCTGCTCTCTCAGATAGGCTTTCCCAAAAGAATAGAAGCAGTCTAGTCCCCAAAGTTAACTGGGACTTAGCTGTCCACCCACTAGAGGACACAACACTGAAGACTCACATGGTCTGATCAAAGGAGGCTCTTATGAAAAAAGACAGAAGCGGGGAGAAACAACTATAAGAATGAGCCAGTTGTTGAAGTTTGGATTCCTTCTGGCTCAGGGACCTGAAAGAGACCTTGAGCTGTCACTGTGCAAAGCTTGGCTGCATTTGATTCATCACAGACAGAAGGAAATGCCTTCTCCATTAAGGGAACTGATCCAGGATGGAGTCGCTAGTGCAGGGTGGCTCCTTGGCAGGGATCTAGCTAAACCCTGAAACATGTGGCATTTGCTTTCGACCCATTTCATTTACTTCAAATGGGTACCCTTGTGTTCACTGCACTAACTCAGCATAGCTGAAAGAAATTGTCCTGTCTCTCTTCTTTCTGGATCCTGCATTAAGGGCCAGATATTGAAAAACAGAAAAAAGAAGTAGAAGATGTTACTCGTTCTTTAGATATACTTTAGTTAGAGTATTTTTGGCTGCAAGTAACAGAAAACCTCACCACAGTGTTTAAACAAAGAGGGTTATTCTCATGCAAAAGATAATCCATAGGCAGGTGGTTGCTGGTGTTGGTACAGTGACTCCATGAGAATGGGTCTGACGGCTCTGCAGGCTTTTTCTCTTTTTGGCCTTTGCCTCATGGGGATAAGATGGCTTCTCCGGCTCTAGCCATCACATCTGCATCCATGTCAAGAAGAGAAGGCAGAAGGGTGGTGCCGCAACAGCTTCCCTGGAAACTCCTCTGGCAGACTTCTGCTCGGGTCCCGTTGTAAGCCCTGGGCTCCTAGGCCACCACACTTCCCCACCCCATTCCCCAGCCCCCCAAGAAAGCAGAGAGGTAGGTTGCCCTGATTAGCTTGGACCAGCCAGGCTCTACCACCTAAGAATGGGCTCTTTCCTGCCCAAGACAAATTTGAAATGCTGGTAAGCTAAGGAAAAAAGAATGGACTTTGAATAAACAGTTAGCAGTGTCTGTCCCATGGTCTGTAACCACAGCCAAGGTTGTCAGGGACTCAATGGTCAAGGCCAAAGAAAGCCACAAAGAAAATCAAACTGCGTCTCTCGTTTTCTGTCGTAATGATGATGATGATTTTGATGAAAACCATTACTTTAAAAAGCGTAGAAAGTTACCCTATTAACTAAAGATGTGAGAATTTCATAATATATTTCAGAAACCTTTGTGGGTTGCGTATCCTTTGATCTGTGAGATGGAAAGATTTAACTACAAGGATTTTCCTAGCAGCAGCATTCATCACAGCAAAACACCTAGCAGTAAGGAAATTGGTTAAATAAACTCTGGCATAGCTTTTAGGGAGGGTAATATTATGCAGCAATTAAAATAATGTAATAGAAGATCATATAATTTCATAGAAATATTAATTTTATATTCATTTCGGTAGCAGGCTATAAACCAGTATGTACAATATCATTCCATTTTTTAAAAGAAATATGTGTAATGGAAGAATACAAATAGAAAAATGCCAGAAGTTTATGTTGTTAATGGTTATCTCTGGGTGATGAGGTTTTAAAAATTTCTTTTCTAAGCTATATTTTCTAAATTTGTGAACATACATGCGTTTTATAATAAGGGGGGAAATATTAGAAAACTGAAGGCTTGGCGAGAGGGAATTTTTCACCAAAGGACAGTCATTTGGAGCCTCAGTGGCTGGTGCTTTTTTCCCTAACAGTTGCAGGCTACAAGGAGAAACATTCTCTGTGTCTTTCTCCCAGGATTCTGTATTGCCTCCAGATTTTCATTATTGTAGATCATCCTAGAATTAACATCTTTATATTGAAGACCTTTTTTTTTTTTTTTCATTTTCTCAAAAATTTTTATAGGATAGCTTCCCAGAAGTGATATCACTGGGTCAGAGGGCATGAACATTTTTTTTCACTCATGATACATATTTCCAAATTGCTTCTCAGTGGGACTGTACCAATACACAACACTACCAGAAATATCTTGCCAGCACCGGGTATTATAATTGTTTGCTCCTTTAGGAGGCAAAGAATGGCACCTTGTTATTTTGATTTGCATTTCTAGCAAGACAGCAATTTTTTCTATAAATTGTTTACTTACTGTTTTTTTATTCATGAATTTTGCCATTTATCTATTGGGGTTTTAGTGTTCTCCTTTTCAGTTTGTACCAACTGTTTCTATAGTGAAGATAATAGCTCTTTCTCTGTTGCACTAGCCTAGCTATAGCTATTTCCCCCAGGTCGTTGTTTCCCTTCTGATAGAGTTTTTTTCCTCTTGTATATTCAAAAGCTTTAAATTGTTACATTGTCAAATCTATTACTTTTGTGAATTTCTTTTATTCCTTCCAA
This sequence comes from Tolypeutes matacus, assembly GCA_026826555.1. Classification (NCBI taxonomy): domain Eukaryota; kingdom Metazoa; phylum Chordata; class Mammalia; order Cingulata; family Chlamyphoridae; genus Tolypeutes; species Tolypeutes matacus. Next base: position 1,487,742 of record JAKSZT010053832.1, read on the forward strand.
CTTTAGAAAATTATCCTCCCACCTCTCAAGCAGAAGTTAGGTAACTGTTCAATTCTGTTTGGATCTAGATTTTCTGAGGTTTCTTTTTTTTTTAGTACCCATTAAACTCATCAATAATTTATGTTGCTGCTGATTTGGGGGAAGGATTTAAATTCCTTTCCTCCCAATTTACTAAAGTTATCTCACTTGTCATATATTAAACAGTGTTCCCCGCTTAGGATTCCTTCTTTGTCATATGCTAATTGTTCTATATGGTTGAGCCCGTTTCTGACTCCTAGTTCAGTTCCATCGTGTAGCTCTCTCTGTTTTAGTTTGCTAAAAGCTGCTGGGAGCCATATACCAGAAATGGGTTGGCTTTTATAATGGGAATGTAGAAGGTTCGAAGTTTACAGTTCCAAGGCTGGGAAAATGTCCAAATCAAGGTGTCAGGCAAAGCTCTCTCCCCCGAAGGTTGGCTGCTGGTGATCCTGGGCTCCTGCTATGTGGCAGGGCACAGTGGCAGCCCTGCCAGTCTCTGCCTTCTCCAGTCTCACTTTCTCCTCGAGCTCAGCTGTGGGCGATCAGGCACATGGCAGGGCATAAAGGCAGCATTGGCTTGTCTCTCCCCTCTCCTTCAGGCCTCATTGCTTGTTCTGCTTCGGGCTGCTCCATCTGTTGTTTTTCTCTCCCCCAGGTTCATTGATTTCAACTTCTGGAGGCTTCTATCTGTCACTGCTGCTTTTTTCCTGTGTCTGTAGCTCTTATTCCTCCATTTATAAGGACTCCAGTAAGAGGATTAAGACCCACCCTCAGTCATGCCCTACAGAATTGATCTAATCAAGAGAAAGGTCCCTTCACTGAATTGAATCGAAACATCCCATCTACCATAGGTTTTATCCCCACAGGAATGGAATAGCTTTAAGAACATTATCTTCTGGGGTCCACCCAACTTCCAATACCACTTTTTTTTGTATTGTGGTAATATATATATAACAAAATTTGTCATTTTAACCATTTTTTAAGGGTCCAACTCAGTGGCATTAATTATATTCACAATATTGTGCCACCAATCCCACTATTTCCAAAACTTTTTCACCACTCCAAACAGCAACTCTGTACCCATTAAACAATGACTCCCCATTTCCCTTCCACCTGGCCCCTGGTAACCTCAAAACAACTTTCTGTCTCTATGAATTTGCCTATTCCTGTTAGCACAAGAAGATAGCTGGACGTGTAGACTGATCATGTGGGAATCAGATCTGGGCCCAAATTCAGGTTTTGTCATATCCTACCAGCCACGTGACCCTGAACAAGTTGCTTAACCTCTGTGAGCCCCACTTCCTCACCTGGAAACTGTAAGTGGCAATTTCTGTCGTACAGTTTGATGGTGAGGAGCAGATGAGAGCACTTATGATAAGAAGACAGGACACTCCTTAAAATGTCAGTGTTGTGTTGAGGGCCTGAGGAAGAGGGTGGTCAGTGTGCCCACCCAGGGCTAGAACTGTGGGAAACACCAGAGGGGCCACCACGGGCTGTCCGGGGACAAGCAGGGACAAGCCTGTTGGGATTGAAGGCTCATGCCCTTTGCTGAGCGTCTCAAAGAGGTGAGAGAAGTTCTTCCACAATATTTGGGGCTGTTCTTGGCAAGGTGGAAGGAGACCTGAGAGAAGGGAAGCCCTAGCCCTGTCCAGAGGTATCTTGTTCTGTCCGAGCCCTGGCATTGCTTTATTCACTGACTTGTGTTTTATAATTATAAGATGTTAGATACAATTGTAGGCTCTTGGCTGGAGGGACGTAACACAGACACACATGGGGGAAAAGCAGAAGTCTTTGTTGCAGCTCCAAATGGAAGCTGGACTGGAAAAGGCTGTCCAGGCGGGAGCTACAGGGGCAGCTTAAGTGTGGCAGATAAGGTGGGGTTAGCACAGGCGGGGCTAGTTAGGCTCCATGTGGACTGGCTGGTTGAAGAAATGTCTTGAGCTCCGAGGCACAGGGGCTGCCCCTAGTTGTCAGGTACCTGGCCCTGGAGCAGTTAGGATGGGTCCACAGTGACCCCACATTTTGTGAGCCTGATGAAGAGGAGGAGCTGGGCTGTAGACAGAATTGGTGTTCAAGGTCAGCGGACGGGCTTCTGTCTAGTGCCTTGCAGAACTGATGAGTCCCCAGTCCGGGTCTCAAATCTGTGTCGAGACAGTTTGCCCACCCTCTCCTGCTACTTGACTCGTGCCCACCGGGAAGGCAGGAGCAAGCTCTGGCCATCACGTGGTGCACATGTCCCCAGCCCCGGCTTTGTGCAGCGCAGTGGAAATGTTTGCTGACTGCGTGAGCCTATGAGGGCATCTCCAATCCAGTTGAGCAGCTTAGTTGAAGACCCCCGAGAGAAGGAGCAAACTGAGAAAGGGACCCTGGCTGCGTGGGACAAGGAGGGCCCGCAGAAAACCGAGAGAGCTCTTGGTTTGGGAGCCCAGTCAAGGGCTGAGATGCTTGTAAGGAGCCAGCCAGCCCCCAGCTTCCTGAGCCCAGCATGGGCGCAGCCCCTAAGCAGGGGTCCCTGCTGAGAACTGCGTGCCTTACAGCGTCTTCAAGTCACAGTTGACTTTTAATTGGATGCTGGACACACAAACGTCGGAAACTATGCCTTTTAAAAACTGCATCTTTCAGTGTCTTCAGATTGAAAGGCCTTTGTGGGGCCTGTAGCGCTCTGCCTGTTCTGAGGGACAGCGCGGTTCCCAGGACGGGGCACACTAGCCCACACGCGCTCCCGGGCGCCTCCCCGAGCTGTCCTGTGCTGGGTTGGCCCAAGGAGAGCTTTGCTGGCCGTGGCTGAGCCCGAGCCCTTCACGGAACTGGTTCCCAAGTGGTGGCGGCCCGCGGGCCGAGCCAGAGTCCCTGCGTCGCGGGCGAGGAGGTTCTGCGTGACGATTCCCTCCCGGGGCCCAAAGGGGCCTTCTTCCCGGCCCGACCGCGCGGGTTTCAAGCGACAGGCGTGTGATGGCCGCTGACAGCGCCCCGGCGGCTGCCTCCCAAGCCCCGACGGCCCAGCGGCACCGCGGGGCAGAAGGCTGCGCGGCCACGTTCCCACACGGACGCACGCCGACGGCAGGGCGAGGCCCCCACACGGACGCACGCCGGCGGCGGAGGCAGGTTCCCACACGGACCCACGCCGGCGGCGGGGCGAGGCCCCCACACGGACGCACGCCGGCGGCAGAGGCAGGTTCCCACACGGACCCACGCAGGGCGAGGCCCCCACACGGACCCACGCCGGCGGCGGAGGCAGGTTCCCACACGGACGCACGCCGGCGTCGGGGCGAGGCCCCCACACGGACCCACGCCGGCGTCGGAGGCAGGTTCCCACACGGACCCACGCCGGCGGCGGAGGCAGGTTCCCACACGGACCCACGCCGGCGTCGGGGCGAGGCCCCCACGCGGACCCACGCCGGCGGCAGAGGCGCCGAGCATCGCCTGAGCTCAGCATTGATCAGGCTCTCGGCAAAGCCCACGGAGCGGTGGTGCGGTTCAGTTTGCAGGTTTCGTTTTCTCTCAGCAGCTACATTTAGCTCCGTCTTGCTTCGTGTAACGCCAGCATTGTATATCACAGAATGTTCTCTCTTCAAGCAATACATTTGCTAATTAAAATCAGTTGCCTCGTCAGTGATGATGGTTGCCCTGGGATTAAAGAAAAAATGTCATTAAATGTTTAAACATAACACAAAGTAGCAAGCATAATATAATGAACATCTTGATTTAACAGTTGTTAAGTTTGCCACGCAGTTCTTTGGTTTTTTTGTCATTTAAGTATTTTAAAGTAAATCACAGACGTCAATACATTTCCTCCCTTAATACTTCAGTATTCATCTCTTAAAAAATAATGACGTGCACTTTTGATGAATTTATGCTTTATTGATATGTATCATTAAAATTAATTTGTTTAAAAAAATGGCGTGTTCCTACATAACCACAATGCCTTTAGCCCTTTGAATAAAATGAAAAATAATTCCTTGATTCATCTAATACCCAGTCTGGGTTCAGATTTCCCTAGTTGTTCTCCAAAGTCTTTTATAGCTGGTCTGTTCAAAACAGGATCCAAGACTAGGCTCCATGTTGCATTTTACTATTTGATATTTTAAACTTTTAAAATCTAGAACTGTTTCTTCTGCTCAGTTTTTATTTTCATGACATTGACTTGTGAAAAACAGTTCCTCAATCTGTGCAATAGGGATTATGAAGTTTCCCATGGATCCTTCTGTCGTGTAGCTAAATTTCTTTTGCTACCTTTGTATTACTTACTATTAAACTAAGGGTTTGTGTGTTTGTTTTTCAAAACAATTCATCATCAAACTCTGTTCAGAAGCTTAGAAATGGGTTCCGGTCTGACATCAGCCAATACCATTTACCGGAAACTCATTCCTTATATTCACTTCTCTTAATTGTAGATCAGATGCTTTGGGGTTTTTACAGAATTTTATTGACTTAAAATGGATTCAAAATAATCAAGTGATTCTGAATGTCACTTATGTGTAGGGTAATCAAATCCTTAATAACTTTTCTTCCTGTTTAGTTTGCAGAGAAATTCCAGGAAGTGAAAGAAGCTGCCAAAATAGCGAGAGACAAGTCCCAGGAGAAAATCGAGACCTCGAGTAACCATTCCCAAGTAAGTAAATTGTTCATAAAATACATCTGAGTGTGATCAGCGATTGAGACCCTGTTCCCTGCACTTTGGGCAAGAAATAGGGAATTTCAGCAGCCGGGCAACTTGAAGGCATATTCACCTATTAGCCTGCTGACTGGGAGAGGGGTGTGACGTGTTTTCACACCATCTTGAATTTTTCAGGATGTGGTGGTGTATTTTTGGCAGAATACAGTTGATGAAATTAGAATTAATGCATGCCCCTGGCCCCTGAGAGAATCCTCCGGTTACAGTGTCAGTACTGGCAGCAGGGCAGTGTGTGTCGTTGCTGTGCTGAGGGATGGGGGCTATAAAAAGGGTAGCCCTTGTGTCCAGGAGAAGGAGAAGACATGGTTGATGCCAAAGAGCCCTGTGCCCTTCCTCCTATTTGAACAGAAGTCAGGTGGGTGACGGTGGTCTTAATAGCTCTGCCAGGCATTGAGAGGTCTTTCTCAAGGTCTCCTCACAGTGTGACGATTGGCTGAAAAGCACCTATTTTAACTTGACATAAAAGTGTCTGTATTCCCAGTGGGAGGGTGTTGTAATCGGGGAAGACTTGCCCTAATGACAGGGTCATTGGTGGAGAAAGAGGGAGAGGGAGAACAACAGAAGCTAAGATTTGGGGTCAGGGATAAGCATGATGTATTAGCAAGACAGCAAGGGTCTTACCTGGCCAGGGCCAAAGGTGGGCCGTGGGAAACTGGAGATGGCTTGGAGATATTGTGAATGACCTGGAATTCTTAGTGTTGGGTAGTTGTGGATATTGGAGGTATTTTTTGAATAGTGGTCTGGAAGTGACACGAGAGTTGTATGGGGATGGTGAAGAAGTTGGAGTGCGACCAAGGGCAGGAGGATTGCCGATTGGGGCTGTGGGAGGAGATGGCCAGGCCAGGGCAGCTGCAGGGACAAGGAAGGATGGATGCTGGGGACAGCTCCTAGGAAGAAAACCAGGAGGCCTGGACATCTTGAGCAGTTCGGATCGGCACCTTAGACTTGCCGGTCAACCTTGCAGAAACAATAGCTGAAGCCTTGGGTCCACCAAGAAACAGTGGGGAGAGATAGGCAAAAAAAAAAACGAGGGTCTGGGCTCCCTTCCCAGTTTAAGGGAACAAAGCCAGCAAGGAAGGCAGAGGAGGAGAAATTCCAGATATGGAATTATTGAAATGAATGTATGTTAGACTTTAGGTAGTCAGGAAGCTTCCTGAATCTTTCTAAATAATCATGTTTTTTTTTAAAAAAAAAAAAAACGTTATTTTTAAAGAAGTTTTAGATTACAGAAAAGTTACATAAAAAATATAGGGGGTTCTGGGGAATTGATGTGGCTCAAGCGATTGGGCTCCTGTCTACCATATAGAAGGTCCAGGGTTCGATTCCCAGGGCCTCCTAGTGAAAGACAAGCTGGCCCACGCAGAGAGGTGGCCAAGCAGAGTGCTGGCCTATGCGGAGAGCTGGTGCAGCACAATGACATAACAAAAAGAGACACAGAGGAGAGACAGTAAGAGACACAGCAGACCAGGGAACTGAGGTGGCACGAGAGACTGAGCGCCTCTCTTCCACTCCAGAAGGTCCCAGGATCGGTTCCCAGTCCTGTCTAAAGAGAAGACAAGCAGACACAGAAGAACACACAGAGAGCAGACAACAAGCACAAAACAGCGAGGGGGAGGGGGAGAAATAAATAAATAAAAATAAATCTTTAAAAAATATATACATAGGCGGTTCAATCCCTGGTATCTCCTAAAAAAAAAAAAAAAAAAAAAGAAAGAAAGAAAAGGAAATATAGGTGATTCTCATGAGCTTCCCCTCCCTTTCTCACATTTTCCCCATTAACAACATCATACATTAGTGTGTAATTAGTTACAGTTGATGAACACATATTAAAGCATTGCTACTAACCATGGTCTGTAGTTTACATTATGGTTTACACTTTGCACCACATAATTTTATAGGTTTTGACAAAATGTTTAATGGTCTGTATCCCTCCTTGCAATGTCATGTAGAACAATTCCAATGTCCCCAAAATGCCCCATGTTCCACCTATTCTTCCCTCTCCCTCCCCTCAGAACCTCTGGTGACCACTGCCTTTATATCAGTGTTACAAGTTCTTGGGTTACTAGAATAATAACAGGTCTACTTTAGTCCATAGTTGCATTCCCCCCTTAGGTTTGTTCATTCCTCAGTCTTGAGGATTTTAAGATGGTGATGCCTACTCTGCTTCAGCTTGAGAAGGGGCTTAGATCCCATGGGGCAGATGGATGGAACTGTCTTGCTTGCAGTTGTAGATACTCTCTGTTTTGGGGGGATGGGCGTTGTCCACCATCATCATTTTGTTAGTTGCCCTGGGCGAGTCCAACAAACTGGAGAGTAGATATTGTCTGCAACTCTGCTGAGATTCAGGGCTCAACCAGCATATGAACAGACGAAAGATTTAAGTCTCTGGGACATATACTTAATGGGTATAGTGCTAATTATAGGTTCAGATAAAAGGGGCAGAAGAACCACGTGTAGGGAAATTGTAAATGAGTCTAATTGTTACATTGAGGCAATTGGTTAACATATATTCCAAGGTCTAAGGCCCACTGACAGGGTGCCTTTCTGAAAAATCTTGAGTATAATCTAAATGACACTATTAATTTAACATGCTAATTACCCTACCCAGCAATCTAAAAACCTATAAAATTGGGCACATGAAATGGTCCATGGTTCAAAACCTTTTTAACATGCCATTTCTGAATAATATGTATTACAGTGGTATCTTTAAACTTCAATATCTGAATTTCTTTATGTAAGGCTTTTATTTCAATGTTTGTTTCCCCCTAAAAGTATTTAAAACTTTAGATAAATCAGCTATACCCATAAGATGTTATTTTATATAAATGTTTTAATTATGTATAAATGTTTTTTGTCTCCAAGTTTTAGTTTTTATTTACCTTTCCTGAGGTTTACCCTGATACAGAGGCAGTCATACATTTTCCTTTTTCTTTTTCTGAGAAATCATACAATTCCTTGGTTTCCCAAATCTCATAGAGAATAAAGCACTTTGCTAAGTTTTTTAAATAGTTGAAGACTTAACCTATTTACAAAAGCAGTTAATGTGGGTATTATCCTGACTATAAAAGCAGTACATGTTTATTGTAGAAATAAAAAATACGCCAAATGATAAAAAACGGGAACAAAAATTACCTGCTCTCTCACCACTCAGAGATATTTTGTTAATAGTTTGGGATGTGTCTTTCTAGTATAGTTTTCCAGTATATTTTATACTATTTTTAACCTTTTTTAAAAATTAACTTTATATGTCATGATCATTTCCTTGTATATTCAAATATTTCTTTTCAAAAATGTTTTAATAGCTAAATAGCACTCTAACATTTGTTTGCATCACAAGTTTTTCCACCAACCACTTGTAATTTGGGACATCTATATAGTTTCTCATTTTTCATTGGTATGAGCAACACTGTGATTAACTTTCTTGCTTGTCTTTGTGCATTTGATGATTTCTGCAAGATAAATTCCTAGAAGTAGAAGTACTGGGTTAAAAGTATGGACGTTTTTAAACCTTTTGATGCATAATGCAAACTAAGCCTACCTTAGAAATGTACAGTTCTGACTCCTACCAGCAGTGAATAAGAATGCTTTTTACTCCTACACCCTCACCAACCTTTGTTGATTTGACAGGTGAAAAATGTATCTTATTGGCTTTTTCCATTTTATATTCTTTTATTAGCAAGCTTGAATATTTTTTAATGTTTATTGATTCTATACATTAGTTCTTTTGTAAATGTCAATTGCCTATCTTTCCCTTTGAAAAAAATTTAGATGTTCATTTTTTTTTTTTCCAAGAGCTTTATTTTTTTTTAACATGAAAATTTGTACAAAGCTAGGCAGAAGAGTCAAATGATCCCCTGCCCATATGCCTGTAGATCAGCTTTGACAATGAGGAACTCATGGCCAATTGTTTCATCTCTACCCCACCCAGCACCCCCCTCCATATTTTAGAGCAGATCCCAAGCATCTTATCCTTTCATCCATAAATATTCCAGTGTGTAGCTCTAAATGATAAGGACTCTAAGATCTTTTCCATATAGGAAAGATAATAACATTTTGCTTTTAATAGCTGCTACATATATTTTCCACAGGTTTTTGTTTGCATTTTAATTTTGTTTATGGCTTAAACTTTTTGCAGTATAGAAATTTAAAATTAGTCAAATGTACAGAGTTCCCTTTCTTTGCCTTTTTGCTTATTGGAGGTGAAATAAGCTTTTTCTAAGATCTTACCCAACATCACTGAGACTTTACCTCCATGTGGTACTACTTATTACAGAAACATTTCAGAATATTCATATAGTGATGCCGGCAGCAGACATTCATACTTGATTCCTGTTTTTTTAGTGAGTGTGTTAATCTAATTCTGTGTAGCTCCAGGATTTTTAAGTTTCTTGTCTCAGCTTCTTAGATTTTTTTTTTCCCATTCACCGTTTCTTCTTATGTATTATTTTTTTTTAAATAATTTATTGAAGTCTGTCATTCATACATGAACATACATGGCCAGGGCTCCGGGTGTGAAACCCCCCTCTTCTCCTCAGGCATCCAGTGTCAATGGGACGGACGATGAGAAGGCCTCCCATGCGGGCCCTGCCGACGCACACCTCAAGTCTGAGAATGATAAACTGAAGATCGCCTTGACACAGAGGTAAGAGGGTCTCAAGCCTGTGTCTCTTTCCTCCAAGCTCAGGGCTGCCCCGGAGGCCTTTCCTGCTGGGCAAGGGCTCAGGAGATGGGAAGGGAAGACGGGGTCCTGCCGGGAGGGTACAGTCTCATCTCCTGGGCAGAGGGAGGCCAGCTGGCCTCCGTGGTGGTTCTGTCTGGGCAGCCACACCTGTGTCAATTTGTGTGAGTGAGTGTGTGAGAGTAGGGGGTTGACTGCGTGTGGTATGATTGTGTGTGTGTGACTTCGAGTGCATATGAGTGGGAAGGTGTGTGTGAGATCTCCACGACTGTGTCTTTGCATCTCGAGAACATGGCCCATGTCCCCCAGGCTACAGGGACTTCCTGGAGTGGGCTGGCCTGGTGGCCGCTGGCTGCACTGGTAGCAGCCATCTTCCGAATCGCTGCGTTCCCCTGGCCTGGGCTTGGCTGGCTTCCCGGAACCTCCCTGCGGCTGAGAAGCTGCTCTCCTCAGAGCTGTCCCTTTAAAGAGCTGTAGTGTCTTCGAGGCCATTTGTCTAAATCCCTCCACTTCACTGATGAGGAAACTGAGTCCAGGTGGCACAGTGATTCCTTGCCCAAGGTCACATGGCTAGTAAATCTCTCCTCCCCAGGCTTCCTGCCTCTCACTCAGGGATGCAGTTGCTGTCCCTCAGGAACCTTCTGGAGGCAGCCAGCCAGTCATGGATCCCACCATGGTGCCCCCAAAGGCTTGGCACCCCCCTCCCCAGCTCAGCCAGCCTGGCTCGTGCATGGAGCTTAATTCCTGAGGTCTGACCTTGGAATTCCAGAAAGCGTATGTGACTTAGATCTGGCCACCTGCCTTGGGACCATGGGTCTTTGTCCAGTACTTCAAAGGGCACAGCCATGACCAGTCTTTTCTGACTCACCAGACGGTCAGGAGGACTATTTTTGGTGGCTTAGGTCACAATAGGCTGCTTGGATGAAAATGTTTCACCCCTAAAAATAAATGTTTTAAAAGCCTAGTTTAATGAACAAGTGAATTACAGGAATGAGCAATGAAGCCATTTTCCTAAATCAGCTTAAATTCTCAGCTATCAACTCGAAAATTAATAAGATAATAATAACATTTTACTTTTTTTTTTTTTAAGTCAACTGAAAGTACGTATTTTCCCTTCATCTCCTAGGCCCTTAAGACTGTGGCATGAAAAATAACAGATTATTCAGATCCAGTTGTGTTTATTTAAAAGGAAAAAAAAGAAAGTCTTTAGGAAGAGGGCTGTCCTCGGGCAGGCAGCATAAATAAGGAACCAGGAACCTTTCGGATGGACTCGTCACGTGCAGCGCTGCCCAGTCACCTCAGACATGTTCAGCGCCACAGACGTGTGGGCTCCAGAGCAAGGAAGCAAAAGGCCCAAAGGGAACTGAGGGGAACCTGATTCCAGTTTGTTTGTTTTTTTAAACTTCTTTCTCACTGAGCACCTAGAGTCAAAGATAAAATGCAGGTTCTTGTGGTAACAGTGGAGGCGTCCCTCAGCCTCTGGGTTCTCACATCCCTGAGTTGACGCAGGTCAGTCAGCGCAGCCCTCACACGCAGTGGTTAGGACCCCAGTTCTGCCCACACAGGAGTCCCAGCTGCTTGCTCCTCCATCCTCAGGACCTCGGCTCTCAAATCTGGTTCCTTGGGAGGGCCCGAGGAGATGCAAGTTACTGTAGGACTGTTCTCATCCCAGAGCCTCATCCCAGAGCAAGGCTGTTTGTTTAAAGGTGAAGTTCTTGGGCTCCAAAGAGGGGTGTCAGGAACTTGTTGAAAGGGTCCATAGCTTTGAGTTTTAAGCTGTTGCTAGTAGTACTCTAGTGAACAATTTTATTTGCAAGTTGTTTGGGTTTAGGGCTAGGCATCTTCCATGAGATTCTCACGGGGTCTGAGACTCCCCAACAATTCAGAACCACTGTCCTTGGGGCTCATTTTTTTTGTCAAAAGAAAAAAACTTCAAGTTCTGTGTCCTAAGTCCATTTTATTCCCATCCCCCTGTTTCTTTAAAAAGAAAGAAGTGGATAGGTAGAAAAGTGGGGTCAGTAGGGAAGTTGGAGGGAGGAGCGCCTTCATCACACCTTGTGGCCATCGTCCTCACCTCTGACTCTTGCTTCTTAAAGAATTCTGTCCTAAAGGAATTCTTTAAGAAAAACAGTCCAGCAAGTGACATGTCCACGCTAGAAAGGGGCGCCCGGCCACCCACAGGTGGGAGAGAGTGGGTCCCCTCTGAGAGCCAGCCGTGGGGGCAGCAGGACAGCCCCTTCCCCAGACACCCGCCATCTCGGTCACCGCCTTGCCCCCACCCCACAGTGCCGCCAATGTGAAGAAATGGGAGATGGAGCTGCAGACCCTCCGGGAGAGCAATGCCCGCCTGACCACAGCACTACAGGAGTCAGCGGCCAGCGTGGAGCAGTGGAAGAGGCAATTCTCCATCTGCAGGGACGAGAACGACCGGCTCCGGAACAAGGTGGACAGCGGGGACGGCCTCCCACCCTGCTTTCCCTTCTCCCCCTCACTCTGCCCGCTTCCCCATGGGCCGAGCACTGCTGCCTTTGCCCTCTAAACTTCCCGCGCCCTCCGCCTCTCCTAGTAGGAATTTACCCATGTAAATAACGGATTTATTGCTTTGATAGACCCAAGTTTGCTTATCCCCATTGCCAATGAAAAGATAAATAGAAATCTCAGTGTTGTCCCTCTGATACTAGTTGTGGACAGGCCTTTTATGTGTGGCCTTGTGTTGGCATTTTCCGGGGCTCAGGGATCTTTGGTTCAAAAAAGGGCTGCAGAGGATCTGGGGGTGAGTGAAAAGGTAGGAATTTGCTGGGAAACCCGGCTTCCATATAAATCGTTATCTAACCTGTAAATTTGGAAGGGAGAAAGGGAGCGGGTGCTGGGAGTAGGAGGAGGGGAGGCGGTGAGAGCCCTCTCTCCTGCCCTGCAGCCTGGCGTTTTGATCTGCTCAGAACTCGCCATCCGCCCCTAGCCTTCCCCGTGGTCACCCCCCTGTGGACGGCTGAGCTGCTGAGGGCGTGCCGGTGGCCGGGCTTCCCAGCCAAAGCCCGAGGCCTTCTGTGCCAGCCGTGTTTCCACGGTCTGACCCCAACACCAGGCTTTGGCACCTGCTTCGTCAGAGCGGATTTCGGGGCGCCTGGCATCGTTCCACGCTCTCGCCACCGCCCAGTTTACAGCCTGCCCTGCGCGGCCATGTGGTGCCCCTGGAGACCAGCACTCCTGTGTTACTTTGTGCTGATGGCACTTAAAGCTGCCTCCTGTCATTTTCTCAGAGCTTCTTGAGATTTCCATTTAAACGCCCGAAATGCTGACGGCGAGGGGCCCTGGGCCAGTTGCTGATGCGGCAGGTTCTCTTCCAGGGCCTGCCAAAGGATGGCCCTCTCTTTTTTTCTAGCAAAGAGCTAAGTTTCTTGCTCTGTGCCTGAGTATGAAAACCAAAGGGCTCTGGGGGAGTGGGGATTGTGCATCCCACGGAACCTGCTTCCATGGAGGCCCTTCCCTTGGCGGCAGGTCTCGGGAGCTTCCCTGCCGGGGTCCGGGCAAGAGGTGAGCGTGCCCTGCTCCTGCGCTGGGGTGCAGACCCCTAGGGACTGCCCAGCGCCTTTCCTGTTGCCACGGGCACCCCCTATCTGGAGGGCACCTCAGTTCCACTGCCACATCCCAGCCCTCCCCACACACGCGCCAAGGGCCCCCAGAAATGCTCGGTGCCAGGCGGCACTGCAGGGGTGTCATGCTTTGCGCAGAAACCTTCTGAGGGGTGGGGCTTGGGAAGGAGAGAAAGACGCGGTCTGGGGGTTTGCCACTGAGCCTGCCCGTGTGTGTCTCCCCAGGCCAGGCCCCTTCGGCGTGCTTCCTGGGAAAAGGTCATCTTGATTTAAAACGTTTGAAATGCCGTCGCTTCCCATTTGGCAGCCACTGCCCCGCAGAGTCACTCAGTTCCTTGCCCTTTGGCTTAAGTCTTTGAGATGAAACAGAATAATTCAGGACAGGATTAAAATGATGTTAGAAAGCCCTGCTTGGGGAGAAGCAGGTAGATTGAGGGGACCTCTGGCCCCTGCTTATGACAGATCCTTAAAGCAAACCCAAAGTTTCTGCCCTGAATCCAGGTTCTGTTGCTGACGTGGCCCTGCTGCCATTAAGTAAGACGTCTCCTGCTAGCAGGGTGGGCAGCCCCCCGGGGAGCCACGTGGAGCTTGTTCAAGGCCACAAAGAGCAATTTACAAATGGGTTAGTGCACGGTTTGCGTTGAAAGGAAACATCAGGGGAGCTGTGGCGGTCTTTGGTTTACTGGCTAAAGAAAATGAGTACCCCAACTTTCACGCGCGATGTTTATTAAAGATTGACGAACTGGAAGAGCAGTGCAGTGAGATAAACCGGGAGAAGGAGAAGAACACCCAGCTGAAGAAGAGGATCGAGGAACTGGAGTCAGAACTCCAAGAAAAGGAGACGGTGAGTCGCGAACGTGCCTCCTGGTGTCCTCTAGGCCTGGGGCTGACCTTCGCCCGAGGACACAGTTGGTGGCCATGGGGCCAGGCCCCTGCTGGCAGGGCACATGTACTCCAAAGCAAGGGCCCTTCAGGCTGCGCAGCCTCCTTGTGACATTTACCAGACACTGGGGCCCAAGAGTGAGTTGCGTGTTTGACGGAGCAGGACGTGTGTGTCTCCTCTGTCATCAGAAATTGAGCTCTGCTGTCCAGTTAACGCAGCCATTTATTTTCTGGGGGACTGGACAGCCAAGTGCATAGATGCCAGAGACTGCAGGCAAGTTGCCAACCCTCTCTCGGTCTCAGTTTCCCCACTAAGAGGGACGTAGTTAGGGATCTGGGAATCAGAACACCTGCCCTTCTTTGGTGCTGTGTGGACTTTGTGAGATAATAGGTCTGTCTCAGCTTCAGGGCTGCCCTAACAAAGCATCACACATTGGGTGGCTGGAAACAACAGGCCTTCATTGTCTCACAGTTCCGGAGTCCAGGAGCCCAAATCCCAGGTGTCGGCAGGGCCCTGCTCCCCCTGGAACCTGGTCGGGAGAACCCTCCCTCGCCCCCTCAGCTTCTGAGGTTGACTGTGGCTCTTCGGTCTCTGCCTCCCTCGTCAGGTGGCGTTTCCCACCCCGCGTCTCTGTGTCTCAGTTTTCTTCCTCTTAGGCTGCCAGTCGTATTGGATTCCAGGCCAACCCCGCTCCTGTACAACCTTATTTTAATTCCATCTTCAAAGACCCCATTTCCAAATAAGATCACACTTGCAAGTCCCAGAGGTTTGGAACTGGGGGACAGCACGTAACCCCATTAGCTTTAAATTTACCCGGTGCTTAAGTATTAACCTGTTGTCATTATTATTTATGCGAACAGCACAGGTTCCAAAGACAGCTGCTACAACTGGATGCCCGAGCTGGCGATTTTCATGAACACACTGTATCTGACTTTCATATTTCTTTTCCAATTCCTGTCTCATGCAGGAGTTGAAAGATCTCCGGAAACAAAGTGAACTCATACCTCAGCTCATGTCAGAGTGTGAATACGTCTCTGAGAAGTTAGAGGTAAGAGCGGGGCACACCGGCTGGCCTCGGAGGAGCAGGTGGTGGCTGCCTCTCGTCCCCGTCTCAGATGTTAAAGAAGAGCAGTTTTCTGGTCATAAAAAGCCAGGTGCCGTCTCTGCCCCCGCGTGCAGATCCAGCCGCATCTGTCTTTTGCCTTTTCCTTTTATGAAGGAAGGCGTCCTGTGTGTAGGGCAGCATAGGTCCCTTTCCCGCCCTCGGAAGTCCCCCAGGACCAGAGCTGCAGGGCCATGAGGAGCAGGGGCGGGGGCCAGAGACACAGGTGCTGTTCCACGCCCCCCCCCCGTGACCTCGGACAGGCCCTGCTCGCTGGCCTCAAGTTTTTGACCCATCAAATGAGGGTTTTCACATGCCCTTCTGAGGGTCTCCCACTGGGCCGCTGACTGTCGACGTGCACAGAAAGCGCTTGATTAAGACAGCGCTTTGTTCTCTGCTGGGCCCTTTGGAAGTTGGTCACTTAAAACCAGGCTCTTCGAGAAGCGCTCTGGGCTCTGCCTTCTGCCGGGGGACTTGCTTTCTTGGGCCAGCTGTCCGGGTGCTCTGCCTGCCGGCACCCTCCAGAGAGAGACGGGAAAGGAGAGGCCTGCGTGGGGGGACTGGACATGTCTCTAGGGGTCCCAGGTCTGGTGGAGAAGGCACAGTTCGGCCTTAGCAGGTCTCAGCAGGCAACTCTGGCCACTCTGTTTTCCAGACCCTTCTTCTTTTGTTTCCCTTCAGGCAGCAGAGAGAGAGAATCAAAACTTGGAAGACAAAGTGCGGTCCCTGAAGACGGACATTGAGGAGAGCAAATACCGGCAGCGCCACCTGAAGGTGGAACTGAAGAACTTCCTGGAGGTGCTGGACGGCAAGATCGACGACCTCCACGACTTCCGCCGCGGCCTGTCCAAGCTGGGCGCCGACTAGGGCACAGCGGGGCGCGGGGGTCCCTGGGCACGTGTGAGGCCCTGGGACTCGCTCGTCCCCTGTTGGCGTTGCTTCTGTAAATGCAGGCGCAGTCTGTCGTGTTTCCAAACCAGTTGTGCCGTCCACTCCCTCCTCCTCAGAATAGAAATCTCCTCTCGCTTCTCTGGCCTTGTGAGGTTGTGGACAACTGGAAGATTCTGACTCAGGAATCCAGAACAAGGTCTACCTTAAACGTTTATGCAGTCAGCGCAGGGACATTTATATCTTTCTTAAGAGCTGTTGCAACCATATGAACAGAGCAAAGTATTTTCTAATCCAAACACAAATACCCTTTACACCAGGCCATTTTGCTCTTTTTATGGAATAGCGTTCAGAGTATTTGAATGTCCACCAGGCACCCGTCCGTGGGAGCTGGAAGGTAACAGCTCCCTCTCAGTAACTATTGAGATGCTATAAAACAACCACTTTTAGAGACTTGTCCAGAGAAAGGAAACCGGTTCCTGGAGGGTGCACTTTCTGGCATGGGGATTGCTTGTATCCACGACACCCCGGTTTGTACGGTTGCGACAAAGTTCCTTTTCTTGGTTTTAATTTCCGAACAGATGACTGTGCTATGGGAACAGCACACAGTGAGGGTGCCTAGCACAGAGTAGGTGCTTAATAAATATTTGTTCAATTAAACATATGAACAGAATTTAGTGTTTTAATGAAGCCGCACGGCAGAGGTCACCGGATCCCTATTGAATAATGCAGCGTCTTTGCTGTACTGGGTCTTTATCAGGCATAAGTGGGAGTCACTCTGTGGTCAAAGAGGATCACCTCGGGGGCTGAGGGGGCGGAGATGATGGCCGGGGAAAAACAAGAGCTGAGCTGAAGCCCCTCAGAGCCCAGTCCATGGTGTTGAGCCCCAGGGGGCGTCTCTGACATTGGGGCCCCCCTTGTTCTCCAGTGAGGGGGTCTGTGGCCTGGGGCTTCCCTGGCTGACCATGGTCTAGGGGCTTCCCAGGGCATGGGTCAGGGTGGGAAACTGCAGTGGGTTTGGAGACTTAATTAAGGCCTCAGCAATCGGGTCAGCTGGCCAAGCACCGGCCTTGGCAGCAGTTCTGCCCAGCTCTGCCTCAGCCTTTCTCTGCTCCTGCTGAGGAAGGGACCGGAGCCATAAGCCTTCCTCCCATACAGCCTCTCAGTGGCACAGTCGGCATTTGGGGGGCTCGGCATTCTTTACTGGGAGAGACTGGTCCATGGCAGGACGGTTTGAATTTCTGGCCCCACACACTTCTCGATGCCTTCTGGGGAGCTTTGGTGTTAGCTTCTCCCTTTGAGAACCACCTAAGAGAATATCCACTTCTAGAAAAGTTTTCTCACATGGTTAGAACATCTCCGTGCTGAATTTGGATCAGTGAGCAAACAGCCTGAGGAGGGGACAGGGACACATACGATGTGACCCGGACCCCAAGGCGAATGTCCCCGTGGTGTGGCTCTCCCTCACCTCACTGAGACCGTCTCTCAGGGCAGGGAAGTCTCCTGTGGGATGGGGAAAAGGAGGGAAGGCTGACAGCCAGGAGCACCCAGGCACTTTAGGGGAGACCCCGCAGGCGAGTGCAAGAACGGGAAAACGGAGGGAGGCAGGACGGGAAATCGTGGTCAGCCCTCTTGGGGATTTGGGGTTGGCTGGTGGCTTTCCCACAGTCAGTGGCCGCTCCCTGCTGGCCATGCCAGGAGCCTGGAGAGCTGGGCTGGCGGCAAGTCAGCCCTGTGGTGCCCCGTGGCGCCCCGTGGTGCCCCGTGGCACAGTGGGGGGGGTAAAGGGGCTCCTCCTCTGGCCAGCCCAGTTTCCCCATCAGACCCCAGAGCATGTGGCTGTCCAGGATCAGTGGACACTGGGGTTCCAGACACCCTCAGCTTGGTCTCCCGGTGGCCCGGACTTCTGTCTATGAGGGGCTTATCAATCTAGAAGAAACCATCTCCACTCACTGGCCTCGGGACCCAGTTCAGGTGGCGCTGAGTCCCTTGCTGAAGCCTTTGTGTGTTCTGATGCAGCGACTTCACGAAGGGAAGAAAAGGGGTGTGGGGAGCCCCCGGCACAGCTGGCTCCCGTGGCTCTGTGCAGGCGAGGCCCACGGCCCCAGCCCCCCAGCGCTGCAGAGTCGGAGCCAGGCGCTCACAAGAGCTTCCAGTGGACCGTGCAGGCTTGTCCAGCGCAAAGTGCCAGCACCCGGGGAACTGCGAGCAGTGGGGACTCCTTTATGGGGAAAGGTAAGTTGGGTTCATCCGTGAAAACACAGCTTTGCAAAAGCACTAACTTTCAGTTCCTTCTGCTTTTCTCTCAAGGCCTTAACGTTTCTCCACTTTCTTTTAAAAAAACAATAGTGGCGGCTCGTGGACAGTCGAGCCTGGCAGTGCCTGACACCTCTGGCCCTGCAGGGTGACCGCGGGCTCCATCCCAGTTTTCACTTGAGCCAGCTCTACCTGCCCCAGCTTGTCGTGGACGTGCGGCTCCAGCCTCGGCCCCAGTGTCCTTTCACGGTCGTTACCTTACGCTGAGTGCCAGCAGGGCACAAACCTCTCACGAACCTCAGAACCACGTGGAAGGTTTCGCGCCAGGACCCCGCAGTCTGGCGTCTGGCAGAGTCTCCTGATTTCGGCATCCCCTCAAGACCAGCTGCCTGGCCCTTGCGTAGCTTGCTTTCTGCTCCTGAAAGTTCCAGCCCAAAACGTGGAGCCCTGTAGCCGTGGTGACCCCTAACAAAAACCGCATTTGCTGCAGGAAAGACCCAACTGAATACATTAAAAAGTCGAGAGGGAATGGAAAATGCCAGAAGGACGGGGCAGCGTGGTCAGGCCCGGAGGGGAACGAGAAGCAGCGCACAAGATCAGTGTCACCCTCTCCCGCGTGCCGTCATTTCAGACCTGAAGTTGGCGAGAGAATTGGGCAGGTAGCACCCACCCCGTTTTGCAGACAGGAAGCGGAGGCAGAAAGGGCACGTGACCCGCCGGGGTCGCCCAGCTAGTGAGGAACCGCGTGGACCCTGCTTCTGCTGCGGACCCCTTTCTACGAGCCGTGCCGCTGCCTGCCTTGCAGTGACACCTGGCCGCCAAGCTAGAAAAGTTCCTCCCCTGCGCTGGTAAGAGCATTTGCGATTGCGTTATCCTGGCATATGTCCCCAGCAAAGGCCGGTGCACACATCAGCAGGTCAGAGTTAGATTTGCATCGGCTGCAAAGAGCAGGGTCCTCTTTGAAGGAGTCTGGTTTTGCGGGGCTCGTCCCTGGAGAGTGTGGGTTAAGATGACGTCCGTCCTCTGAGAGGCCTCTTCTGTGGGCCACGAGCTCACACTGAGCTCTTTACTGTGGCTTTGGTGGAGGAGGGCAGTGTGCCCAAAACACCCGGGAGGCCTGAGCACCGGGGCTGGCGGGGAAGTGCCTGGAGGGTGGTCTGTCCATGCCTTCCCCTTCCTGAGACGGGGCGGCCTGGGGGAGCGGCAGGCGGCCCACAGCCAGGGACCGCGTGCGAGGGCAGGGGGCTCCGGCTTGCCACCTGTGTCCTCTGTAACTCAGCAGCCCACGGCCGGCGTGAGGGGCCTGGCAGGTGGCTGCCAGTTGGCATTGCACTCAGTGGGGCCACAGGTGAAGGGGGCGGCCTTCATGGTTGGCGTGTGCCTAGAAACTCATGATCTGCACTGTCAAAAAGGACCCCTTTTCCCGAGGAAGCCAGTCACAGTGTGCCCGGGACTCTGGGCCCGCAGGTGTGGCCAGGTGCGCCCTTGGCCAGCCTGCGACGTAGCAGTGGGCGCTCGAAAGGCACCGCCCTTTAGGAGGGAGCCGGCCTATGCTCCTTGCCAACAGCCGGGGAGGGCGGTTTGTGTCGTTCGCCCTTCTAGAAATTAGATCGTCCTTCTGTCCACCTGAGTCGTCACCACCCCTTTATGCTAGGAGCTTGCAAATCCATGTCCATATCTGTTTTTAAATAATGTGCATGATTGGAAAAGATTCTAATTTCCAAGGACGTGGTTTCTCAAATGTTACGTATTATGGGGGTGGGAGGGGAGTCCTCTGTGGAGTGTGTGTTACTAGCAGGTCTTTCCCACACCTGCTCTCTGCTTCCCCCCTGGTTGCTCTTTACACACTCACCACACAGGAAGGTGACATTTGGAAGAGTTTTGAGCTGGTTGAAATGTTCTAGTGAGCTGAGGACGCGTGTGTGTGCGTGTGTGCGTGGGGGGAGGAAGCTGCCAGGGCAAATGGGAGAAACAAGGAAACGTTTTCAATAAAATTATGTCTAACCAAGAGGAGACATTACCCTTCCTGGGGAGATGTTGTGTGTTCCAGGATCCGCTGACAGGAAGCAGAGCTGGGCCCTTTGTCCTGTGGAACTGCGCGGGGCCCAGTCTCTAAGGCGTGGTCTCCCAGGCCCCCCACCCAGCACCTCGCAGAGCCCAGGGAAACCTCAGTGGGTCCCGATGCTCATGAACACACACATTTGGCAGCCGATTGGCTGGGCAGGTGGTAGGCAGCTGTGGGCACATGTTAGGGTTTTCACCGTGTTGTACCGTTTCTACGTAAAGCCCTGACTTCAGATGAAGTGTCGTGGCAGCGTCTTATGATGTGGCAGGCGAGGAGGCCTTGCCAGCATCAGATGTTAGTCTGTACGGGGTAGACGGGGGTCTCCCAGGACTGCTGGTTTTGTTTTCCTTTTTTTTCTTTCTTTTTTTTTTTTTTTAAAGATTTTTAAATTATTTATTCATTTATCTCCCCCTTGCTGCTTGTGCTCGCTGGGTCAGCTAACCACGCCGTGCGGGCGGGCTTGCCTTCACCAGGAGGCCCCAGGAACCGAACCCGGGGCCTCCCATATGGTAAACGGGAGCCCTACTGATTGAGCCACAGCCGCTTCCCTGTTTTTCTTTTTTTAAATGCCTTTTTAGTACATAATCCTTTTTTTTTTTTTAACTTTATTTTATATATTTAATAACTGAAAAATATGAACAATTAAAAACTAAAAAGTAAACACAGATGAATAAATATATACATTTCTCAATTAAATCTAATGGATACATATAAATTTTTTTTTTTTAATCAAACTATATTATACAATATATTTGGTTCATAGTAATACATTCATACAGTATTTGTCCTTTTATGTCTGGCTTGCTTCACTCAACATAATGTCCTCCAGGTTCATCCATGTTGCCATATGCTTTACGACTTCATTTCTTCTTACAGCTGCATAATATTCCATCGTGTGACTAGACCACAGTTTGTTTATCCATTCATCTGTTGATGGAAACCTGGGTTGTTTCCAACTTTCGGCAATGGTGAATAATGTGGCTATGAACATCGGTGTGCAGATGTCTGTTCGTGTCACTGCTCTCAGTTCTTCTGGGTATATACCCAGTAGTGGTATTGCAGGGTCACGTGGCAAGTCTATATTCAACTTCTTTAGGAACTGCCAAACAGTCCTCTATAGTGGTTGTACCATCCTGCATTCCCACCAACAGTGAAGAAGTGTTCCTATCTCTCCACATCCTCTCCAACACTTGTAGTTCTCTGTCTTTTTAATAGTGGTCATTCTGATAGGTGTGAAATGATATCTCACTGTACTTTTGATTTGCATTTCCCTAATCATGAGTGATGTTGAGCATTTCTTCATGTGTTTTTTTTGCCATTTGTATTTCTTCTTCGGAGAAATGTCTATTCAAGTCTTTGGCCCATTTTTAATTGGGTCATTTGTCTTTTTATTGTTGAGTTGTAACATCTCTTTATATATCCTGGATATTAAACCCTTATCAGATATGTGATTTCCAAATATTTTTTCCCATTGAGTTGGCTGCCTTTTCACCCTTCTGACAAAGTCCTGTGAGGTGCAAAAGTGTTTAATTTTGAGGAGGTCCCATTTATCTACTTTTTCTTTTGTTGCACGTGCTTTGGGTGTGAGGTCCAAGAAACCACCACCTACTACAAGGTCTTGAAGATGTTTCCCTACATTTTCTTCTAGTAGTTTTATGGTCCTGGCTTTTATATTTATATCTTTGATCCATTTTGAGTTGATTCTTGTATAGGGGGTGAGATAGGGGTCCTCTTTCATTCTTTTGGTTATAGATATCCAGTTCTTCCAACACCATTTGTTGAAGAGACTGTTTTTTCCCATTAGCGTGGGTTTGGTAGGTTTGTCAAAAACCAGTTGACTGTATAGGTGAGAGTTTATTTCTGGATTCTCAATTCTCTTCCACTGATCGATGTGTCTATTTTTATGCCAGTACCATTTTGTTTTGACCACTGTAGCTTTGTAATATGTTTCAAGGTCAGGCAGTGAAATTCCTCCCACATTGCTCTTCTTTTTTAGAATGCTTTTGGCTATTCGGGTGCACTTACCCTTCCAGATGAATTTGGTAATTGCCTTCTCTAATTCTGTAAAGTAAGCTGTTGGGATTTTGATTGGTATTGCATTGAATCTATAAATCAGTTTGGGCAAGATTGACATCTTCACAATATTTATTTTTCTAATCCATGAACACGGCATATCTTCCCATTTGTTTAGGTCTTTTAAAATTTCTTTTCACATTGTTTTGTAGTTTTCTGCATATAGGTCCTGTACTTCTTTGGTTAAATTAACTCCTAGGTATTTAAGTCTTTTTGTTGCTATTGAAAATGGAATTTTCCTCCTGATTTCCTCCTCAGATTGTTCAGTACTAGTGTACAAAAACATTACTGGTTTTTTTTTTTTTTGAGTCCCCAGGTTTATTGAAAATATTACAGCATAGCAGAAAGATTCAAACGGCTCCACGTGGTGTTTTGAAATTCATCCCAACTGTGGGCTGGGTGACCTGCAGGTTGGAGAGGCTGCCGAAGTCCAAGAGCTTCAGCATTTCCTTAGTGTCAGGATCTACTTCAATGATCTCCTGATCCAGGGCTGAAACCTAAGGAACATAATTATCTCTCCTTTCTCTCTCCTCCTCCTGCAGCTTGATGGAGATACCTCTCACAGGACCTCTCTGAATCCGTTTCATCAGATGTGTGACATAGCCTGCTATCTTGTTGCGGAGATTTTTGCTGGGGATGATGGTGATCTCCTCGCACACGCGCTTGTTCGTGTGGAAGTCGTTGCCTAGGCGCGTGTAGTACTTCTCGATGATGACCCGAGCCGCCTTCTTCACGGTTTTGATGCGAACGCGGCCCATGTCGGCGGGTCTCTGGTAAAAGAGCAACATTACTGATTTTTGCGTGTTGATCTTGTATCCTGCCACTTTGCTGAACTCATTTATTAGTTCAAGTAGCTTTGTCGTGGATACTTCAGGATTTTCTAAGTATAGGATCATGTCATCCGCAAACAGTGAGAGTTTTACTTCCTCTTTTCCTATTTGGACGCCTTTAATTTTTTTGTCTTGTCTAATTGCCCTAGCTAGAACTTCTGGTACAATGTTGAATAACAATGGTGACAGTGGGCATCCTTGTCTTGTTCCTGATCTTAGGGGGAAAGCTTTCAACCTTTCCCCATTGAGTATGATGGTGCTGTGGGTTTTTCATATATGCCTTTTATCATAGTGAGGAATTTTCCTTTTATTCCTATCTTTTGAAGTATTTTTATCAAAAAAGGATGTTGCATTTTGTCGAATGCCTTTTCTGCATCTATTGAGATGATCATGTGGTTTTTTTCCTTCAATCTGTTAATGTGGTGTATTACATTGATTGATTTTCTTATGTTGAACCAGCCTTGCATACCAGGAATAAATCCTACTTGGTCGTGATGTATAAGTCTTTTGATATGCTGTTGGATTCGATTTGCAAGTATTTTGTTGAGAATTTTTGCATCTATGTTCATGAGAGAGATTGGTCTGTAATTTTCTTTTCTTGTGGAATCTTTATCTGGCTTTGGTATTGGGGTGATGTTGGCTTCATAAAATGTGTTGGGTAATTTTCACTCCTCTTCAATTTTTTGGAAGACTTTAAACAAGATTGGTGTTAATTCTTTTTGAAATGCTTGGTAGAATTCACCTGTGAAGCCATCTTTTCCTGGACTTTTCTTTGCTGGGAGATTTTTGATGACGGATTCAATCTCCTTAATTGTGATTGGTTTGTTAAGTTCTTATATTTCTTGTTCTGTCAGTGTAGGTTGCTTATGCGTTTCTAGAAATTTGTCCATTTCATCTAGGTTGTCTAGTTTGTTGGCATATAGTTTCTCATAATATCCTCTTATGATTCTTTTTATTTCTGTGAGGTCATTTGTAATTTCCCCTCCCTTTCATTTCTGATTGTATTTATTTGCATCTTCTCTCTTTTTTTCTTTGTTAGTCTAGCGTGGGGTTTGTCAATTTTATTGATCTTCTCAAAGAACCAGCTTTTGGTTTTGTTCATTTTCTCTATTGTTTTTCTGTTCTCATTTTCATTTCTTTCCGCTCTAATCTTTATTATTTCTTTCCTTCTTTTTGCTTTGGGATTGATTTGCTGTTCTTTTTCTAGTTTCTCAATTTGTTCTGTTAAATCTTTGAGTTTAGCTCTTTCTTGTTTTTTAATATAGGCATTTAGGGCTATAAATTTCCCTCTCAAGACTGCCTTTGCTGTATCCCATAAGTTTTGATACGTTGTGTTCTCATTTTCATTTGTCTCAATATATTTACTGATTTCACTTGCAATTTCTTCTTTGACCCACGGAATATTTAGGAGTGTTTTGTCCAGTCTCCACACATTTGCAAATTTACTTTTTTCCTGTCTGTTATCAATTTCTAGTTTCATTCCATTATGATCTGAGAAGGTGCTTTGTATAATTTCAGTCTTTTTGTATTTATTGAGAGCTGTTTGTGACCTAACATGTGGTCTATCCTGGAGAAAGATCCATGGGAACTTGAGAAGAATGTATAACCCGCTGAGTTTGGATGCAGTGTTCTGTATATGTCTGTTAGGTCTAACTTGTTTATCATATTGTTCAAGTTCTCTGTTTCCTTGTTGATCTTCTGTCTAGTTGTTCTATCTAATGATGTGAGAGGGGTGTTGAAGTCTCCAACGATTATTGTAGAAATGTCTCTTTCTCCCTTCAGTTTTGCCAGAGTTTGTCTCATATATTTTGGGGCACCCTGGTTAGGTGTGTAGATATTTATGACTGTTATATCTTCCTGGAGGATCGTCCCTTTTATTAATATATAATGGCCTTCCACATCTCTTATCACTTTTTTGCATTTAAAGTCTGTTTTGTCTGATATTAGTATAGCTACCCCTGCTCTTTTCTGTTTACTATTCGCGTGGAGTATCTTTTTCCAACCTTTTACTTTCAGCCGGTTTGTATCCCTGGGTCTGAGGTGAGTTTCTTGTAAGCAGCATATGGATGGCTCGTGTTTTTTTATCCATTCTGTCAGCCTGTATCTTTTGATGGGGGAATTTAATCCATTCACATTCAATGATATTACTGAAAATGCACTATTTATTTTCTCCATTTTATTCTTTGGTTTTCATATGTCATCTTATTTTTGTCTCTCTTTTTACTCTTTTGGTTATCCTTTCTGCTTTTCTTTCTTCTATACTGTCCTCCAAGCCTCTCTCTCCTGTCTTTTTCTTTCAGGTTCTAAGGCTTCCTTTAATATTTCCTGCAAAGGTGGATTCTTTTTTGCAAACTCTCTTAGTTTCTGTTTGTTTGTGAATACTTTATATTCACCTTCATATTTGAAAGACGGTTTTGCTGGATAAAGAATTCTCGGCTTGCAGTTTTTCTCTTTCAGTTTCCTAATTGTATCATACCACTGTCTTCTCACCGCCATGGTTTCTGAAGGGAAATCTGCACTATGTCTTACTGGACGTACTTTGTACGTGATCGTTTGCTTCTCTCTTGCTGCTCTGAGAATTTTCTCTTTATCTTTTACATTTGGCATTCTGAATAATATGTGTCTTGGCGTAGGTCTGTTTGGATTTATTCTCATTGGGGTACAGTGTGCTTTTTGGACATGTAAGTTCATTTCTTTCGAGAGAGTTGGGAAATTTTCAGCTATTATTTCCTCAAATACTCTTTCTGCCCCTTTTCCTTTCTCTTCCCCTTCTGGAACTCCCATGACACATATGTTGTTGCGTTTTGTGTTGTCATTCAACTCTCTGAGCCCCTGCTCAATTTTTTCCATTCTTTTCTCTCTCTGTTCTTTTCTCTCTTCAATATTAGCTGCTCTGTCCTTGGTATCACTTATTCTTTCTTCTATCAATTCGAGTCTGCTGTTGTATGCCTCAAATGTATTTTTGGCTTCACCTATTGTGTCTTTCATTCCCATGAACTCCGTTACTTTTCTGTTCAGTGTTTCAAATTCTTCTTTGCGTTTGCTCAATGACTTCTTCATGTCATTTATCTCTTTAACTATATTGTCTTTCATCTCATTAATTTGATTTTGGAAATTTGTGCTCATCTCACTGATTAGTTCTCTCAAATTCTGCATCTCTTCTTGGACTTTGCTGTATTCCTTTTCTTGGGCCATGTCTTCTATTTTCTTAGTATGGCTCATAATTTTTTCCTGGTGCTTAGGCATCTGGTTAGTTTGTATTTTACTTAGATGCTCTATCTCTTTCTCTTTTATGGGTTTTTAGTGGCAGGAGGCTGTGAGTTACCACAGCTCTTTGATTTTTGGCTCAACCTTGATTGTTAGGATTCTTCTGCTGGTTGCTCAAAACTGGGCATTGAACCCAGTAATTGGTTGTAGAGTCGTTTCCTAGGGCCTTGGGCAGGGAGGCTATAGAGGCCAGGAAAAGCCTCTCCTACTTATTAATTTTCTTATGTGCATGTTCTTGGTCTGCCAGGAGATGGTGCTTGTTGGCAGCTCTCAATTCAATGCCTGGTTGGAGCGTATTTGTTGTGACAGAGACCAGATCAATGTGATAGAGCTTCCTGTCTGGGGGCTAAGAGCCCTGTGATTCAAACTTTCTGAGACAGTTCTCCCGACTTCTCTCATAGCTCCCCCCTTTTCCCCGCTAGGAAATATTTCCACTCCCTTCTGAATCCTCAACAATCAGTCCCTGTTAGTAGAGGAGAGATTGGGAGGTTTGTATATCTTTAGCCCCTTGCAGGCTCCAAGGCAAACAATGGCGCAGCCCCACCCAGCCTGGAAGGGCTCTCGAGACAGGGTAGACCAAACCTGGGAGTCCAAAGCAGGGTCAGACCCATTCTCTCTCTCCCCTCTCCCTTGGAGTCCTCAACAATTAGTCCAGGCTAGAAGAGAGGGAAGTTGGGAGGGTCGGATTTCTCCAGTCCTTTCTAGGCTCCCAGGACAAACCACGGTGTGGAAGGGTCCGTGGGGCTCTGCAGCCCAAATTCAGGTCAGAACCTGAGTCAGCCTAATAAGGCTGTGTACCTCTCTCTCCCCTTTCCGGGAGTGGCAGATCCCTGAAGCCCCCTTTGTCTGTGGTCGCAGGCCCAGGGGCCCGAGAAGTCTGAAGAGTGTGGGGGAGGGTGCCGGCAGCAGCAGAAGCTGCTACTTCCCACTCACGGTTCCGTTGTCGCCATTTCCCTCTTCTGTCCCTCTCTCCTCTGGGTCGTGTGCAGCCTTCACCTGCTGCCCTAAACCCTAGAAGATCTTTTTGGGGCTTTTCAGCCTGTCCTCTAGCTATTTTTCTGGAGAAGAGATTCCCGTGTCTTACTAGTCCACCATCTTCCCGGAAGTCCACATAATACTTTTTAAAAGAAGAAATTGCAGATGAGGTTTTTTTAAAAAATCACCTTTATTCCACTGTCTCGTAATAACCACTGTGAACATTTTGGTAAGTATCTTTTCAGGCTTCTTTCTATGCATCCCTATTTGCTTTATTATTTTTTCCATGAAAGAGAACCGTTTTATACACACTGCTTTGTAACTTGCTTCTTTCCCTCAGCACTATATTGTGGACATATTTCTATTTCAATAAGTATGCAAGTATATCACGTGTTAATGTTTAGGTAGTGTCGGATACCTAGGTTTTTTGTTTGTTTGTTTGTTTTTTACTGTTGTAGACAAAGGTAAAATGAAATCCTTTCTTCTAACCTATTTGTGAACCTTTCCGGAAATTTACTTAGGATAATTTTCTAAAATTGGATTTTCTGGCTCAAAAGTCTGGGGGACATTACAAGTGGTCCCCCATATCTACTTCTCCTTCCTGGGCAGTCAGGAGACTCCGCTTTCCAGCCCCTTGTGGTCCCTCAGGGTCCTGTGGCTAATTCTGGCCAATGAAATGTGAGCAGCAGTGACACAGGAAACTTCTGGGCTAAGACTGTGAATGCCCATGTGCAGTTTTCTCTTTCCTTGCTTGAGAAAATGGTGATGTCCCAGGGGTGGAGCCTCTGTCAGCCTGGGTCCCTGGGTGACTCTGTGGAGCAGCCCCCCTTCTGCGCCCACCATACTCCCACCCACCAGCCTGCATGGACAATGGAGACTAAACCTGAAGTTCTCCGCCGCTGGGATTTCAGGGTTACTTTGTTCCTGCAGTATAACATCCTATGCTGACTAATATTTAAAAGATATGCACATTTTTAAGACTTAATATATTTTGCCTCAAACTGCCTTCCAGAAAGATAGAACCAAATTATACTCCCACCAGCAATGTGTGAGAATGTCTTACGCCTTTTAATATGCATTTTTTTATTAAAATGTGATCCTCACAAGCAAAAATGTTTATTGGATTATATTCATTCGTAATTTGCCTCTTCATCTCCTCTGGCCAGTTTTCTCATAAGGTTTGTGGCTGTCTTGTTGAGTTCTAAGAGTTTTTGCCATCGATATTGTAAAATAATAATAATAATAAGTGGTATGTGTAGGTTTTGAAAAGTGTTCAGGCATTTAAAATATTTTAGTCACATTTTTTCCTCCATGACTGCTGCCTTTGCTGTTATGCTCATGAAACCTTTCCAGTTCTAACTCCAAGATTGTATAGATATTCACCAGCCTTTGATTCTTGTACTTTTTTAAATTCTTTTTTTTTTTTTAAGATTTATTTTATTTATTCCCCTTGTTGTTTTGCACTCGCTGTCTGCTCTCAGTGTCCACTCGCCATATGCTTTCCACGTCTGCTTCTTTTTCTCTTTAGGAGGCACCAGGAACTGATGATCCCAGGACCTCCTGTGTGGGAAGGAGGCACTCAGTCACCCAAGCCACCTCGTCTCCCCAGTCTGCTGCGTCTCTCACTGTCTCTCCTCTGCATCTCGCTTTGTTGCGTCATCTTGCTGCTCCAGCTCTCTGTGACCCGGGCCGTCAGCTCTCCGTGACAAGGGCCAGCTTGCCTTCACCGGAGGCCCCGAGAATCGAACCCGGGGCCTCCCATGTGGTAGAGCAGAGCCCAATCACTTGAGCCACATCTTTTTAAATTTCTTTTTAAACAGTTTAATTTCTGATTCATCTGGAATTTATTTCTAAATTGTCCCAACATCATTCATTGAAAAATCTGTCGTTTCTCAGTTGATTTGAAATGCCAGGCTTACTCTCTACTCAGTCCTTACTTTCCTTGAGCATTCGCCTGCACTTTCTCCGGTGGTCCATTGAACTGCCTCTCCATCTGGCACTGGTAACACGCTGTTTTGATCTTCCCAGCATTGCACTACATGTCGCCACTAATTCATCTTTTTCAAAAATGGCCTAGTACCTTTTGCATATTATTTTTCCAAAAGAAATTCAGAATCATTTTTAATGCTTCAGAAGACTTAGAAATTAGATATGTAAAATTCATAGGTTTCTATAGAAAGAATGAACATCTTTATAATATTTAACCTTTCATTTCAGTAAACATGGTTTTTTATGTTCTGCAGTATATTTTTTTCTAGTATAGGTGATTTTTGTAGTTGTGGTTACTGTTTACATGAGATTTTTTTTGTCCATTTTATATATATATATATATATATATTTTTTTTTTTTTTTATTCATTTATCCCTCCCCTTGCTGCTTGTGCTCGCTGGGTCAGCCAACCACGCCATGCGGGCAGGCCCACCTCCACCAGGAGGCCCTGGGAACCGAACCCGGGACCTCCCATATGGTAAACGGGAGCCCTACTGATTGAGCCATAGCCGCTTCCCTGTCCATTATATTTTTCACCTGCTTATTGTTAGTATATAAGGTACCCCACCACTTTTTAAAATGAAAATCAAGTCCATTGGTTTTCTAATCTAAAATATTAAATTAAAATTATTTAAAATTCAAACATTATGAGAAAAGAATATAGAAACGAATCCCCCTCCAAAATCAAAATCCCTCTGCCCCAAGATAAATACAGGCAATAATTAGAGCATAATCCTCAAGTTTTTCCTAAAATATGCTTTATTTTTTTATTAATGTTTAAACTTTAATTGTAGTAACAAATAACTAAAAATTTCCCATTTTAACCGCATTCAAGTATAAAATTCCGTATTAATAGTTACATTCACAATCTTGTGCTACCATCACTGATAGCCATTACTCCTACTCTTTCTTCACCTCAAACAGAAACTCTTCACCCATTAAACTATAACTTCCTCTTCCTGCCCCCACCGCCCCAGGCCCCTCGTAATCTATAAAGTACTCTCTGCCTCCGTGAGGTTTGCTTCTTCTGGGTGTCTCGCATATGCGACATCAAATACTATATTTCCTTCTGTGTCTGTTTTATCTTTTGACCGTGTGATACGTCCTTCTGTGACTTGTCTTTTGCACTTGGCAATGGGGCTTTGACACCCTCCTACATCAGTACACACCTGTATTCCCCATTCTTCTTAGCTCCGCACAGGAGAGTAGGGTGTGGAGTGCTAATTCGCTATTGGTTATTTGTTTCTATTGTAAGTAGCCAAGTCCTGAGTTCTCTTTGTTCTAATAGTTCATTCATTTTACTTTTTCAGGTAGATAATAGTTTGAGGTATTAGCGATAGTTTTACCTCCATCTTTTTCATAATCTTTATTTTCACTTTCTTGATCACATTGACAAGCACTTTTAGAAGAGTGTTAATAATTGTGCTGGTTTTGTGCATTCTTCTTTCTTTCTTTCTTTCAACTTAGAATATCTCTAGTGTTTCTTCAAAAGTGTAAATTTGACTTAAGTGTAAGGAATTCTTCATATTTGAATTTATATATTAAAGTTATACTCTTCCATTTTTAGTTTGCTGAAAGTTTTTTTCTTTAATCAGTAATGAATGTTGATATTTTATTAAATGTCTTTTTTTGGCATCTGTAATAATCAGATGCTTTTTGTCTTATGACCTAATCAGATTAATAGATTTGCTAATGTT
This sequence comes from Tolypeutes matacus, assembly GCA_026826555.1. Taxonomy (NCBI): domain Eukaryota; kingdom Metazoa; phylum Chordata; class Mammalia; order Cingulata; family Chlamyphoridae; genus Tolypeutes; species Tolypeutes matacus. The sequence continues at coordinate 1,518,731 of JAKSZT010053832.1, forward strand.
AAGCCCTTTCTGCTTTTCTAGAAGAAACAGTATTTGGTCATAATATATTATTCTTTTCATATACATCTCCATTCAATGTTAACAGAGGTTATTTATGATTGGTTGGTTTGTAGTAGATTTTTATTTTGTGTTTTTATCTGTATTTTCTGATTTTTCTATCAGGATCATGTATAATAAAAGCTTTAAAATGAGAAAAATATTCTTCTGGACTTGGTTTGCTTCTTTTATTTTGGACGTTTTCTTACCTTAATAAGATAGATAGTTGTGTAGTTATTTTTTCTGCTGTCCTTGTCAAGTATTGGTGTCAGTTTAAAGTGTTGTACTTTAAAGAACAACAACTTGGGAAACTTTCTATCTTTCTATGTCCTGAAACAGTTTAAATAATATATATTGTTCAAAGATTTATTTATTCCCCACCCCCCACCCCCGGTTGTTATGCGCTCATTGTGTGTTCTTCTGTGTCTCCTTGTCTTCTCTTTAGACGGCACTGGGAACCAATCCTGGGACCTTCCAGAGTGGAGAGCGGCGCTCAATCTCTTGCGCCACCTCAGTTCCCTGGTCTGCTGTGTCTCTTATTGTCTCTCTTCTGTCTCTTTTTGTGGCATCATGTTGCTGTGCCAGCTCTCTGCATGGGCCAGCTCTTTGCACAGGCCAGCTTGCATTTCACCAGGAGGCCCTGGGAGTTGAACCCTGGACCTCCTATATGGTAGACAGGAGCCCAGTCGCTTGAGCCATATCCGCTTCCCAGTTTAAATAATATTTAGAACTTTTTGCTCTTTGAAGTTTAACATGTGCAAAACTGTCCCAAGTCTAGTGCCTTTTTAGGAAATAATTCTTTGACACTTTCAACATTTTTCATTCTTAGTCTCTTCAAACTTCCTTTTTATTTTGTAAGTTTTTGGTAATTTAAACTTTTCATAAAAAAAACGTTTTTTTCTGTTAAGATGTTCAAATTTGTTAGTTTAGAGTTGTATTATTCTCCTTTGCCATCATAACATTGCAGGTCTTTTCTTTTTTATTTGCTTTTCTTTTTTATTCCGATTAGTCTTCCCAGAATTATTCTGTTTTACTGGTCTTTTTAAGAAGCAAATCTGGTATTTATATCTCATTCTCCTGTTTCATTTACCATTTTATGATTATTTTTGTTTGTTTCACCCCTTTTCCTTCCTTTGTTATTTTTCCACCTTCTCAGGTTGAATGCAATTTTAACTTTTTATTGCTTAGTAATATGCACAGTCATTGTAAGGCCATGACTTTTCCTCTGATTACATCTTTGACCATATCCCTTAAATTTTTGTGTGTGGTGTTCTAAATCATAAATATCACTTTATAGTTTACTTCATTTTTACTGCAATGTTATTTGAAAATATACTTTTAAATTTCCAGACAATTTGGTATTTGTTGTTATTGTTGTTAACATTTGTTACAGAATTCTAGTTTATTACCTTGTCAAGGAGGATATGGCTTATACTGTTTCTGTATTTTGGAGTTTATTGGTGTTTTTTTGAGATATAACAAATTGTTAATATTATTAAGTGTTCCTAGGGAACTGGAAAAGAAGATGTATTCTCTGAAGGAAACAAAGTTCAAGCTATACGTATTTTTTTTACCTTATTTTTTGTAATATTATAGACCTTTAATTTTTACTTTATCCATTGAAGACTGAGAAAGGTATGCTAGTTTCCCCCTACTATAGTATTTCTTTCTGTTTCCTGTGTTTCTGACAGCTTTTGCTTTATATATTTCAGCATGATGTTATTTAGTAAAGAGCTTTTATATTTAAGGGAAAAAATATTTCATTTTAAAGACTGTGAATTTTACCTCATTTTGTTGTAAGAGTTGTTTATATAGAAACACAATTCAGTAAAATGTTTTTAAGTGCACAAAAATCTCTCAGAGGCCCCTTGTACCTAAACAAAATAGTTCGGAAGTGTCCCATCTCCCCAAGGGTAGGCTGATGTCCTCCAGGCCACATCCTGAGTAAATGAGAGGGGCACTGTGGGTTGATGCACACTTCCCTTTGTTTTGGTGGTGGTGGCGGTGGTTTGTTTTTAGTAGACTGACATTTCCAGTTCCTGCTTTGGGGTAGCCCCATCTGTGGGGATGCTTAAGGGATGCCTGTCCTTCAGCTGGTCACAGTTTGCCTCTATGGGGCTGATACTAAAGCTTTCCTCCACCCAAAAGGCACTTCTGTCCTGTGGGGGGATTTGTCAGCAAAGACTATATGCTTGTTTGCCTGACTATAGGGCAAAAAGCTAACCTCAGAGATTCATTCTACCAGAAAAAAGTTCTTCCAGGGCTTTCTGAACAGACTGGTCACACGGCAAAAGTCTACCAGGCACAGAACCAGCTCCTCCCAACCACAAGTAGGAGGTGTGGATCTCAATCCCCAGCTCAGGAGTGAAAGAATTATGACCTCTAATTTTCCATCATCCAGGTTAGATTATATTTCGAGTCCCAGTTCCACCAGCCTCATGCAACTTGACATCAGTCAATTTCGGAATCCCCTTCTCTTCTGAGGTGAGTCTTCAAAGTTTCTGGGGGCTTTTCATGTCCCAAAGTATTAGGGGGAGGGGGACCCATGTTTGCTGAGATGTCCCACATGCCACTGAGCCGCATGGATCTGCCCCTGTCTGCTTGTCCCCCTGTCCTGCCATGCCTCTCCTCCCCCTCTATGTCATGCTTGGCAATATGGGAACTACTCAGATGTTCTGAAGTTGCATAAATCTCCATGCTGCTGTCCTAGTCCCATCTGCCTCAATCCTCTAAGCAACCTGCCTGGGGGCAGCAGACTTTGGGTGGGGGATGATCCAATCCTGAAGGGACTGCTAGGTAAGCCAGAGCTTACCTGACCTCTAACGCTGTAGACACCAACTCTTGCTTTAGCTGATGGCCACAGCCTGCAGGTGCCCTCTGCTCACGTGGGCGGGGGGAGGCTTTGGCCATGGCCAAGTATGAACTACCCTCCCAGAGAAGCCTACCTTTATACCACATCAGATCCTGACTTTGACATCTCCAGATTGGCTGGCAAAGTTGACCTTCTTTGGGGAAATACTTCTTCAATGACCTTGTGCATTTTTTCCTTCCCAGTTCCCTCTCTGTGTTCCTTCTCTTCCCTTATCTCTTCCTTCTCCTCCCCCTCCTTCCTGCTGCTCTGTAAATGTCGGGGTCTCCAAGGATCTGTCCTGGCCATTTTCTTTGATATTCTCTTCTCTGGCAACTTCAACTCTACCAGCAACTGCCCATTTCTGTCTGTTCTCCGGGCCACAGCCTTGCATGGTTACCTGCTGCTGGAGGTCTTCCCTGCTCCCAGATAACCACAGCTTGCACCACATGCGAGGACCAGCCAGTCCTTGTCCTCCAGGCCTGCGCCCTTGCCCTCCCAAGCCCTGACAGTGGCATCACCGTGCCTCCTGTCACCGAGACTGCAAGTTGGGGCCTGGCCTGTGTGCCCTTTCCCTTGCTTCTTGCACAGTGAGTTACAGCATCTCGTGCTGCTCCCCCTAGCCCGTCCTGACCTCCTCCCACACCACTGCTGCTCTCGCCAGGCCAGCCCTGCCCTATTCCTGATCCGCACTCCAGGATCTCTCCATCTTCTGGCTCCTCTTGCACAGACCTGCCAGGTGCCTCTTCCTGAAGCTTGGACTGATCGGGTCTAGCCCCACCCCTTACTGCCTCCTCCTGACCCGCTCAGGGATGTGCATATACAGTGCCGAGGGGGCGGCCTTGCTTCTGTGGCCTGGCCAGGGGAGGACTCTGTGGAGAAGATTGTTTGGCAGCACTTTGGAGGGTGGATATGAGAGATCTGAAGCTAGACCGTTTCTGTCTCCTTAGCCACCTCTTCCCACCCCCATCCTTGGCTCTGAAATCCAAGGGCAGAGTCTGGATCTAATTCAGGGTTTGACCAGAAGAAGGGGGTAGGGAAGAGAAATGAGAGAAGGTTCCAGAGAAGGAAGAGTTCTGATTCATGGACCTATGACACAATTGGGACAAAAATTTTAGTTGGGAGAACTCTTTTGAAAAGGATTTGTTTTCTTGGCAGCCCTTAGCAAGAGAGTTCTGAGAAGTATCCAAGCCTAAGCTCATCCATGTCTTGAAATACTGAAGTTACAATAAGTAATTAAAATAAAATTAACAAACAGTAAAATCAGCTTATGAAAGCCCAACAAACATCTGGTTTTGCCTTTTCAAAATTGTTCCCAAAGAAATATTTTGCTGCTACACTTGGCCTGTCTGTGGTGGGGAAGGAGGCCTGGGCCACGGCCCTTGGTTCCTGCTTCTGGCATCTGGAACTGAGGCGAGTGAGTAGCCAGCAGGGAGCGTCAGCCTGTGGCGCACCCCTGGGAGCCCACGAGGCTGCAGCGGGGATGGGGACTAAGCAGGGTCGGGTTTGGCCCGTCAGGTGTCAGAGCCGGGCTAAGCCCACGCTGGCGGAGTGAGGTCCGTTCACGCATGGGCGTTGGGCTCTGGATCTGCATCCCTTGGGGTCAAGGAAGGTAGCCCACGTGGCAGCCCTGGGCAGCCCGGCAGCGGCCAGGCCACGCCGAAGCATCTCCAGCCACGCCACCCACGGAGCGGGTCAGGCTGCAGCTGCTGCAGGACTGACCTCCCCGCTAGGCTGGCCGAGGCCCCTCCGGCTGGTACGGGCCGGAGTTAAGAGGGAACGCAGTCAGGAGATTGGACTTTTCCTTGGAAACAAAGGAGGGTGGGTTCCTTTTGTTCTGTGGAAACCCAGGGTCAGCAGGATGAAGCACTGAGCCATACAAGGTTAGTGGGGACACTGTGGACAGACTGCCTTGTATTGGCTCTCTCGCCCTTTCCTAAATTTTAACAAAAAGCAGAGAAGATTTCCAGCATGAGACTTCAGTTCCTGAAGGGAAGAACCATTTCCCTACCCTTAGTATTTGCTTAGACAAATATCTGGCCGAAATGTTAAAAAAAACTTTCAAGCTACCCCAGCAGGGAAGGCTTTGCTTTGGAAACCTGAAGTAATTGATTTTATCAGTTAAGATTTCTGTTTTCATTTCCTCATGAACGATACTGATACATTATAAATAGTTCTTTATTATGTGTTTATAGTGCTTGATACATAAAATAAATTTCATTTAAAATAGTTCCTGACATAAGGAATTTATTCTGCATACTGCTAAATTAATGCTCACACCCAAGCCTTTAAATCTGAAGAAACCACTATTGCACACACACACGAGGACAGTGTCAGTAGTCTAGTAGTGTTGTCTACCATGGTAAACACCGGTTGGAACCAGGGACTGGCCCTACAGTGGCCATGGTGGAAACTAAGGCTGATGCTCTGATGCCAGCAATACCTACCCTGACCTTGGCTTGAGGTGTGACAGACACCGTGTCTTCCACTTCCTGCCAGATGTGAAGAGCCACAACATCAGAGACAAGGTGCAGCATCACACACCAAACCCTGCCCATCTTTCGGGGCGTCCTGTGGCCAGTCTACCAGCACCCCACCACACATGCTTTCCGAGACATGGCCTTGGGCCCACATGGCTTCGTGCTTAGCACGCTGTGGCGGGAGCCTCTGCCCTGAGGAGCACTCAGTGGTCCCACTCGCCAGGCTCCTCGCTGTCCTCCTCCGAGTCGGCTGACACTCTCTTGATCCTCTGGAGAGCCGCCTTGATGCTCCTCTCCAGGTCGCTGGGTGGTGTCCTGCTGGGGTTGAGGCCAGGGTCCGGGTGGACTTTCTTCAGTTTGACCCCCTGCCTTATGGCAGCCAGAATGTGCTCGCTGACCGAGGCGCGGGGAGGGGGCCAGGCGGGCACGTCTACTTTCTGGAGGGGGGTCCTGCCACGCCTTAGTGAGGCCAGCACTTCATCCATTGACCCTGGAACAGAGCAAACGGAGCCGGTACAATCAAGAAAACATGCTTTCTCTGCCAGATGCTAGAATACTCTATTAAAGTTAAGTCACTCACCAGGTAACATCATGATTTAAATAATCATCACCCCATAAAACAAATGTTTGATTATCTGTGAGATCAATGATAAGTTTCCAGTTTGAATCCAGGATAGTTGTTAAAAATTTCACCCCACTGAATCTTTCAGCTACAGGCTTGGAGATGAGTCAGTGAGGACATGTTCTGTGACAGTAAAGTGAGTAGGTTTCCCCACATGAAAAGGCTTCAAGTAAAACTTTAATCAGTGGCTCAATGAGCTGGAAGGGGGCGGCCCTGGCACATTCTTGGGCATAGAGTGTGTTTAATTCCACCTACATTACCCTGCTCTGTTTTTGCAGGTGTGAAACGCTGTCAAAACACAGATTAGATCAGAGTTGCAAGGTCTTGGTGAGAAGCTATTTTTTTCCTTCTCTGTCACCCTGAGCCCCCTGAGGGAATAAAATTTTTTATGGCCTCCTGGAGATGGGGGTGGGGTGGGGTGAGGTGGGTGACTGTGACCACTAATTTAGAGATGTTCCAGGTAAGGCTTCAAGATTAAGAATCATTTCTAGTTAAAGATTTAAAGGCCATGCTATGGCTAACAAAATGCTAATTCACTTTGGATTTAAACCTATAACTTGATATTACAATTCTCTTCTGGAAGTAATAAGACAAAGTTTCATGATCAAGACCATTTTTCTGGCAATTCACTTTCTTATTATTTTCAGTGAAATGAGGCAGTGTTTGTGGAGCTGAACAGCACTGCCTGACACTGTCTGCATTAAACCTGGGCAGGAAAGAGACACCAAGCAATTATCTGTCCACATTCAAACTCTGATCTAGGCACAGCATGCAAGCTCTCACTTTTCATTTACAAGACATAGTTGCAAACCCCACAGAAACGAGTCATTTCATCTCCACCTAACAGTGTGGGCATTTTCATTTGTACCTAATTCTAGGTACGATGAAACCACTCAGAATAACCACAATACTCAACTAACCAGAGCCAAAGTCTGGAACGGTTATACAGAAGTCATTTACATGCCATCTCACAGTAACTCTGCATATTTGAGGTGGTGCTGCTCAAAAATATTTTTAAAATAAATGTACACAGCACTTTGCTAGGATTTATCTAACACACACACACACCCCAAAGCAGTAGGTTCGGAGTGTGGGCACATTTAGAGCAGTCTTCTCAATAGTCAATTCTAAAGCCATAATTAGAATTATGAGTCACATCTATACACCTCATTAAACAAAGAAATGTTCAGTTGTATTCAGTGTACTGTACTTGCAAAGGCAAAAAGTGGCCCACTTTTTTTTGGCACCTACTGCATTTTAGAAAGCTTTACAACAGTAAGGCTTCACAGTCTACTGGTCAGTCTGCTAGAACAACCTCCCATGTTCTGGTTAATAGTCTTGCACAATAATTTCCCACCAATATTCTGCTTAAAATGCAAGAATTTAATACTGTAAAGGAGTTGGAGATGCAACAGTAAGCTTAATTCAAAGCAGTGCTGAAAAATAATCAAATGACTGAAACCAAATAGGTACTTAAGTCTTAAGAAACCTGAAATAGGTTGATGATTTCTAACAGCCTCAGAGATCCCAAGTTATGTGATCATGAAATGTGTAGAGATGTTTCTTCAAGATAAGTTAGCATTTATCAAACTCAGATTTAGATTACACTGACTGTGCCACAAAAGAGAAATACTTAAGGCAGCAAATACTGGGAAATTTTAAGATTGTAAAGAATTTTGAAAAAAAAAAGATCTCAACTTGACGATGCTGGCTTCTAAAGCAAGAATGCTTCAACAGCTTAACAATCCATGGGGAGAAGGGACAGAACTCCAGCAGATTACCTGGGCAGTTAAAATTTTCAGGGGAATCCCTTAGTCTTTCAGCAGGTGATTCACAGATCAGAGGAAGTGGCTGATCATCTTGTACTGAAGTCCTGAGGCGTAAGTTCCGGTGAGTGGCAGATTGAGAAGAAAAGGATAGAGCAGGGAGAGGTGGCGGGAGAGGCGGCGGGGGTGGGGGTGGTGGAGGAGGCAGTTGTGGGGCCAGGGACAATTCCTCATTGGCTTTGGAATGTGTTTGGTCACCAACCATCAGGACAGTTCCAGGACAGTCTTGACCCTCAGGGGTTTTCACATTATTAACTTTAGATAGGGAAGTACTTCTGCTTTTCCTTGATGACGGATACATTATTGACATAGGCTGAGAAGCTGGTGAGGATGCCAGCTGAGAAAGTCCAGGAGGCAGGTTTGGAGTCACAGGTTCTGAGCAAGATGATTTTAGTTTAGACTGGCTTGGACATTTCTGAAAATGAAAAACTGTCATGAGAAACTCACCACAAATGCAAACTAACAAAATGCAGGAACTTCCTATAAATAAGTCTAAATAAATGAACACTGAAGAGTTTCTATGCATAGATTGTTCTAATTCAAAGTGGCTCCTTCTCACTTTGTACACCCACCCTTGCTACTAAATCAATTTTTCATGTGTTAAAAAGGAAGCATTTGAGAGCAGATGTAGCTCAAGTGGTTGAGTGCCTGGGTCCCATGGGCTCAATCCCCCATACCGCCTTAAAAAAAATCATTTATATCCTTTAATCAAGTAATACCATCTCTATAATAACAAAGATATGAAAGGATACATACAGATGAAAATATTCATTGTAATATTTTTGTATGAAAAAATCAAAAACTCTAAATATGACAATAGTATTTATTCAAAATATTAAGCAGCCATTAAAATAAATCACAAATGGTCCAACATCTGTTAAACATCCTGAGAAAATACAGGTGAGAAAGTGTTAAATAAAAGCAGCAGGATACAAAATACTGTGCACCATAATTATAATCCTGTAAAGCCTTAGTCTGAAAAATGCCAGCAGAGCAGACATCAGAGGGCAGCTGTGATGGGAATTAGGAACGATTCTTCTGATTTTTAGGCATAAATTCTATAATTCAAAAATGTAAATGTAAAAAGTTCTAGTCTTTCAGGTATTAGTTTAATAAAGAAAAATCTCACCTCATAAAGAAATAATCTTGAGGGAGGCCCCTAAAAAGTCAGATTAGCCAATAAAACACACAAAATGTAATAGTACGTGGCCACTAAAATGAACTAGATCTACATCTATCAAAATGAATTTATCTCAGAAACACAATTTGAGTAAAAAACTGGCAAAGGACACATATAAATATGATACAATTAATGATAAATTGTGTCTTTCTTGCCCTGCCCCCACAGTCTTCTGTCTTTGCAGAACAAATATCCCAACGGTGGTCACCAGTGCCAAGCACGGCTGGGGCGGCTGCTCGCCCAGCAGCGAGCCCCTGGCAGCTTCCTGGCAGATAACGTGCCAGTATAACTAGAGGCCCAGACTCTGTGGGCAGAGGGATCCCCCCACCACCCAGCGATACCCCACCTGGCACCTGGCAGTAGCATGCCCCTACTGACTCTAGTCTCCTAAGTTCTGCCTTATATTGTCAGGCCATCTGTCTCCTTGAGGGCTTGCCGGGGACAAATTAAATCCCCTTACTTCACGATAGCCTTTCAGATGTTTAAAAAACAGCATCTCTGGGCTCAACAAGTCTCATGTATCATATAATTTTATTTGTGGTCTTCTCCCTCTCCTTATTTCCTTCCAAATGTGCTTAAATTAGCTTTGTTCCCTTCAAAGGTGGCATTTCTTGGTAAACAGAACTCCCTCATTCTACAGAGGATGTTTCTGTCAATACATCTAAAAACCCATTAGCCTTCCTGCAGCTTCATCACATGGTGACTCATGAAGCTTACGGAAACTGAATTCTCAAGGTTCTTTCCCCCTGCCTCTAAACCATACACACTCCTTTCTACCACCCCCTGCAAGGGTACACCTCCATACCAGTTTTTTTGGGGGAAAAAATGCTGCAACTTATGCCAATTTCAGGTCTGTTTGTTAGAGTTTAACTCATTGTTCCAATTCATTAGGAGCTTAGGAGGCCTGATTCTATCATCTTCCATCTGTCTGTCTGCTCAGCTTCACACCATCCGTATTTGAAAATCTGATTACCAATTTGACCGCTCAGGGCTAAGAAGCCGGACTTGCAGCTCCCTCGAATCCCTTCCTCCTGTGATTCCAGAGTTAATCATTACTCTCTGGTGAGAGCCGGCCAACTAGTTCTGTCCAGCTAACCTTAGTGTCACCTTAGTGTTATGTGGCCCCCCTCAGTTCATCCTCCAACCCAAACCAATTAAATCAGTATGTCTGGGGGTAGAACCTGGGCCTTAGCATTTTCAGAGGTTCCCCAGGTGGTCCTGATGTGCTGCCCAGCCTGAGGGCGCCCCTGTCACGGCTCTGGATAACCTCGAGCTAAGTTGTGTAACCACGCTGAGCATGGTCTCCTTGTCTGCAGCGAGGTTGTTTTAAGAATTAAATGAGGATGAATGAAGCACCTAGCACAGTGCCTGGCATACAGGAGACACTCGGTAGTGGTTGGAGTAGAGAGAATGTTGGAAAACAAGAGGAAGTTAGTATAACAAGATTTATTTACTCCAGTCGCTATTTTCTTATTAGTAGCACATAGCATCCCTCCAATACTTTATTCCAGATTCTTGTCTGGGATCAAGTGGGTTATGGTCTCTTGAGGGGGGGGCAGTAATAAACTTGGGTCTTTATGAAGTTGTTGGGGTGGGGGTGATGAGAGCAGACTTAGGTTTAGTAATCAACAAATTGGATGTTATTGTAAAAGAAGTACCTATTTACTTTTTTTTTTAACCTATTCACTTTTAATCCAGCACTTTACTATACTTATGTCACAATATTTCTGGATGGCATTGTAAAGAATTCTTTATCACAAGTGAAAGAAAAAGGCAGCTGAAGGGGAGGGCAATTGAACTATTCCCAGTTTTCCTTGATGGTCAGACCCACAGTGGGCAGTTAGCACCACTCAGTCAGGAGGTAAGAGCAGGGACCCAAGTGGGCTGTGATGTGTGCAACATCTTGTAGTCTCATAATTTTTTATTTATATACCACAAACAATGTCATTTTGGAAACATTTTTTGCATTTTAAATTATCTGTTCATAATACTTTATACTCTTCTCCTAGAACAAGTGATCTTCATTTATTTCCCCAGAAAATGTAGGTAAGCTAATGATTTCAAAAGCTTACCTCTGAGGTAATCAATCAAAACAGCAAACACCTGGGACTCCTCCCATGCCATTAGCAAAGGGGTGGAATAATTAACAGTTTAAAAGACAGGCGCAAAGGTCAAATTGCCCCTTCAGCTCCTGTTCCTGACCCCTGTTGCCCCCCTGCTCCTGCTCCTGGCAGCTGCTACACCCTGCTGCTGTGCCACACCCACGTGGCTTCTGAATTCTGCTCTCACCATGCCCCACCCCTGTGTGGATCAACACGCAGTAAAACCTGGGCATTTATATCTATAATGGGAAATTGTAGTCTATAAATCAGCCCTCTCTATCACTCTTCAGCCCCTTACCCTCTACCAGGGACCCATGATCTGTTATTTTCTCCCATTTCTCTTCTCTCCCTACCTTAATAAATTGCTGGCCTCACTCAAAACAAAACAAAACACTTACCTCTTTAAATGCTCTCAATCGTTGGACTGTTTTCTTGCGTTCTTGGTTTAGCCATTCTTTTTTCTTTTGCTCCTCTTCTTTTATCTTGTCTCTTTTCTACATTTAAGCAAACATATAATTCATAAATTTCTCAAAAGAAAAGTCTTGACAAAGAAACTCTTTAACAATGTCTGTAGCCTGCCTTTCCTGCCCCCGCCCCACCCCACCCCTCCACGATGCCTCTCCCTGGCTGCAGGATTTGACCCCTCAGGCCACCTCTGCGGAGCAAGGCTGGCAGCAGGTCCAGGGCAGTGAAGCTCTAATTCCCTTCAAGTTCATGACGCAAACACAAAACATTTTTTCTTCATCTACTCACCATCTGAATGCTATGATGCCGATGAAAATATTTTATACTTTCTTCAGCCTGTTGCAATCTGAGCCGATGATTTTCTTTGCATTGATCCTGGTGGAATAATAGAAATCACCCACGTGGTTTTTAATATTACCAAGGGCCATAGCATAAAAGGTTAAAAGAAAAAAAACCACTGCATTTGCACTGGAGTACAAGGCATTCAGTAACATGAGTGTTGTGCCTCAGTGGTACTGCCTGCTGCCCAGTCAGGTGATCTTTGGGCTGACTGGCTCCTTCCAGGAACATAACACCTCTCCCCCACGCCCCAGTCAGGAGGGCCACAGCTGTTGGAGAGATGAAAACGTGACTCCTTTAACCAAGTGGGAATGAGAGCACGTACACCCTAAGAATCAGTTTCAATGTGATTGTTTTAAAAGCATTTTGCCGTTATATATCTAGGATATAAATAGTGGATGTCCATACATAAGTACATAAGTTTACCGAACCTACAAAAACTTGAATTATATTAAAAACTGTATTTCAACCATGCTTAATCACTCTCCATAATTCCTAGAATGTGTGGAAAATACAGTGACGATAATATAACATTTCTTGAGTATGTTTTAGGTCCCAACTTCAATGCTAAGTATTTTGCACGCCTTATGCCATTTTATCTTCATAATAATCATGAGATTTGCACTATTACTATTATTATTCTTTTTTAACAGATTAAAAAATGGAGGTGCAAAGAGATTTAAGTAAATTGCCTCAGGTCACCTGGCTACCAAGTATCCAAGCTGTGATTTGAACCCAAGCCTGATTTCAGAGCCAGAACTCAACTATACATTCTATTAACCCAGTGCCTCCCAAATTCTAACATTTCCAGAACTCAGTGGCAGGAGCTCCCCTGACTGGGGCAGGGGTAGAAGTTCCATCTGGAAGGTGAAAGTTAATGCCCCAGGTCTGGAAAAATTAAAGGCACTTCTCCACAGCCATACCACCAAGGCCGGTGAAGGGTGTTCTTCACCTCTCCACAGTTCTATACGTGCCCTGAGAAAGGGGGCTTCTCCCAACTCCTTTGGGAATTCTGCAATGGGGAGCAAAGGACAAATGCCTGTATATCTTTAAATTATCTGAAGAACAGTTCCTAAACCCAGAAGCTACAATTCCTAAATGCAGATCTGCAGAAGATATATATATATTTTTTAATGTATTTATATTTCCATGGAAGAGTAATGAACATTTTTGTAAGCTATGAAAGAACAATTTTCAGGTTTTTCTAATTCCAATAAGAAAAGTATAACAAATGAGTAAACACAAAAGTCTGGATGAAAATGAAATACAGGAGCTTTTGTTCTGTAGAAAAAAATTAAATGTCTTAGCGTGATACCTTTCTATGTAATCATGGAGTTTTTTTAAAATTAAAAAAAAAAACTCCATATATAAGGATTGAAATAAGCTGATTACATTTGTGATTGATATTTTATAATCAACTTACAATAAATTTTAAAATTTACTATAGCTGATTATTAGAAATAAAGTTTCCAGCTATTGTTATTGCTAAAGCACCTGTTTATGTAATAGTCAACAAATAGCTGTTGAATGAATTAAAAACTAGAGATTATGGTAAATGCTTAAATCCCAAAAAAAATGATCTTTTAAGAATATTTACAATATATTTTAACTGTAACTACTAATATCTACATAGGGCAGAGTGGGAGAGGGGGGAGGGGGCTGGGTTTATGGGAATCCCCTATATTTTTTTAATTTTTTTTTTTTTTTAATTTTTACCGGGAGGTCCCGGGAATCAAACCCAGGTCCCTCCATATGGGAGACGGACGCCCAACCATCTGAGCCACATCCGCCCCACTCCCCTATATTTTTTATGTGACTTTTCTGTAACTTAAAGCTTCTTTGAAAATAAAGCGAAAAAAATAAGACACTGGGGGAATATATGGAAGAAACTGTCACTGTACATAAAAATGTTATCTACATAAATACATAAATTAATCACTGTGCTGGTAAAAGCTTTATTTTCCACACCGTGCTGTCTTTCATAAAAGAAGAAATCTCTGGCAGGAGGAGGAAAAGACAGCAGCCTTCAATACACCTACCTTTTTGTTCCTGAGATAGGCTCTCCTAGCGCAGACCCTGCCTCGTTTGGACTCCAGCCACTGGGACTGCCGGCTGAGTTCTTTCATCTCCAGGTTCTCAAGGTTCTGCAGCCCCACTGCCCCATCAAAGACTTGAAGTTCCTCTGGACTTTCACATGTATCGTAATAGACAACTTCATCCTCTTTCTCTAGAAACATATTCGTGATTTTTATAAACAAGTCTTATTATATAAAAATAATGCATAAAAAAATTTAAGATGTAAGAAAAGATCACATAAAATTTCACCATCCAGGGATAACCACTATTAACAGTTATATATATATAACTGTGTGTATATATATATACACACACACACAGTACATACATAGCTACGCATATTAATAAACACAGTTCAAGGAGACCATTTTCCAGGTGATGGAAATAATTTTAATGGCTACATAGTATTCTCTAACTTAAGCATTTCCTGTTGTTAGAATGTTCCAATTTCCCATTATAAATTTCACTGTGATGAACATCTCTGAGTTTTTGTATATGTACCTTTTTTATTGCTTCTCAGCAGATAAATATTTAAAGCTCTTGTCACCTATTGCCACATCGCCATCCTGAAAGGCAACTAACATCCTACCAGTAATATATGAGGTGCCTTAATGATATTTAACACACCCTGATTAAAAAAAATAATAATATATGTGTATTGTAACTAATTCAAACCCTACAGACATGCATAAAATAAAAAGCGACATTTTCTCCCTCCTTCCCCAAACCTTCTAAGGAAGACATATTTGGTGGCATCCTTCCAGATTAACTTTTTAATAGAATTTTTCCTAAATATGTAAAATGCTTATAACCTGAAAGTACTGCAAAAAATTTTCAATACCTAGGATTAAACTACATGTTCAGAATCCATATGAAGGAAATAAACTTGGGAGGAACTTAAAAATTTTTTTAAACAAATGGAGAGACATACCATGTTCTTGGATGGGAAGATTCAAAATTGCAAAGATAACAATCCTCCCCAAATTAATCTTTTAATTTTAAGCACAATTCCAATCAAAATTCCAATGAGTTTTGTCTGTTTTTTTTTTTTTTTTTTTTTAAATTTTTTTTATTTTTTCATTTATCCCCCCCTTGCTGCTTGTGCTCGCTGGGTCAGCTAACCACGCCGTGCGGGCAGGCTTGCCTTCACCAGGAGGCCCCAGGAACCGAACCCGGGGCCTCCCATATGGTAAACGGGAGCCCTACTGATTGAGCCACAGCTGCTTCCCTATTTGTCTGTTTTGAACTTGCCAAAATGATTCTAAAGTTTATCTGGAAGAATAAAGGTGTGAGAATAGTCGGAAAACTTGTGGAAAAGTAAAATATCCATATAGCAGAATACTATGCAGCCATTAAAATTTTTGATGTCTTTATTACTTACTAAAATGGAAAGATGGTTACTATGTATTAAATGAAAAAGAGGTCACTGAACAGAATTTACAGTTTAAAAAATTGATATTTATATAAGCATACAAAAGAAGGCTATCTAACAAATTGTTATCACTAAGTATCACTAGATAATGGGATTGAAAGTGATAGTTTTTCTTTCTTTGTCTCTGTTTAACAATGAATACATTGGTTCAATAATAAAAATTGTTAAGGGAAACTTTATTTTGGAAAATTTCAGCAGATTTGAATAGACAATTTAGAAGTAACTGATAAGGTAGTCTGTATTTCCTTAAATGTGTTAATTCAAATATTTTAATATATTAAAACACACATAAATGTTACCTTTTATAAGTCTTTTGATAGAGTCCAACTGTGTAATAAGCAGTATTTCTTCATATTTTAATATCTCAAAGTTAACCTCATATAGTTCTAATTGAATTTCATAATACTGTATTTCTAATTCATCTACAACATCTGTATTTTTTCCTTGTTCTGGAAGATCTTCCATCTTGTTTTCATGGAAAACAGAAGAATTAAGTTAAAATAATTAGTATATTAAAAGCAAACTTTAGAAGCATACTAGCTATTTCTTATTCCTTGCTCAGTTCTAAATATAAAAAAGCAAACAGAGTTGAAACATTGTTGGGGATTGAATCATATTCCCCACAAAAGGCATGTTCAGGTTCCAACCCCTGGTCCTGCAAGTGTGAACCCGTTTGTAACCAGGACCTTGCAGATGTTACTAGTTGAGGTGCGCCCAGCCTGAATGAGGATGGGCCTGAATCCAACATGGCTGAAGGCCTTGGACGCAAAGTAAATTGAACACCAAGAGAAGCCACAGGAAGAGCAAGAAACCGGAAGTCAAAAGAACCCAGACAGAAAAGAGATGTCAATCACCATGTGCACTGTCATGTGACAGAAAGCCAAGGACCAAAGTTCATAGGCAGCCAGCCCTAGAATGCCACAGTCTTTGGGGAGAAAGCATCGCCTTGCTTGTGCCTCGATTTTGGCCTTCTCCTAGCCTTTAAACCATGAGCCAATAAATTCCTGTTGTTTCAGCCAACCCACTGTATTGTATTTGTTTTAGCAGCTGGGAAACAAAAACACTTTTCCACTTCATCTAGTGATACAAAAATGCCTTATTCAATGTTCATTACAGATACTTTATCTCATCCTTGAAACATGTTAGGTTTTGAGAAAAATAAATGACAATGAGGTATTTACAGTGCTTTCTGCCATAAAATTACAGGAAAAAATCTTAAGTGACTATGATCCTAGGATGAAGCACCACTTGCATTATTCTGAAGTGGTGCTGAAAGCATTGCTTGGTTGATCTTAAAGCATATTACCCACTCTAACACTGAACTCAGTGTTCTAAAGTGAATCCTACAATATAACACTCCAAAAACATCTTGGCCAAAGGGAAATTTTGGCCAACTTCTGATAGTCTCTAAATTCCTATCTTTAGAAGATGGTGCTGAGATAAGTGAAGAAACTCTTTAACAATGTCTGGAAAGAAAGTTGCTAGCTAAAATAAAAATGCATTTTTAAAACAAAGTTATATTTATCTCTGTCTTACCTTTCCCCGAATTTCAGCTTTTTTGTGATTTAAACACAACTCTTTGGCTCTCATGAGTTGCAGAGTCTCTCGAGCTAACATTAGTTTGAGTTTTTCTAATCTGGGAGTTGCTGAGGCCCAGGCAGCCTGGCCAAATCTCTTCCCATCCTGTTCCATTTGTTTCTGCATTCCTATTGCATTATAATTAATAAAATAAAAAATAATTACAAATTATTAAAAAGGGAAAAATTTGCCTTGAGCCTCCGTTTACTGCCTTCCATATTAACTGCAAAATATCCTTTTTAAAAAGAAAACTTGCATATTTTATAACTTTTATTATCAGAAAAATAATACACTGTCATTGGTAGAAAATTTTAGATTTTCCATGGGATGGTTAATTTCATGTGTCAACTTAACTAGGTTATGGTGTCCAGTTGCTTGGTCAAGCAAGCACTGGCCTGATTGTTACCCTGAGGGTATTTCGTGGATGGATGTGCATCTAAAATCAAATCCATCTGGGTATCTGTGGCTGATTGCATCTACTATCAACAAAAGAGAGTGCTCTCCCAATGTGGGGAGTCTCCTGATCCAATCAGTCAGAGGGCTTAAAAGCCAGAACTGAGGCTTTCAGAAGTCAGAAGGAATTTCTGCCTCAACTTCAGTCAACCAGCTTCCCCTGAGAAATTGAGACTTAACTTCAGAATCACCTTTATGGGAGTTCCCAACTTGCAGTCTCTGCCCTTTGGAATTCCGAGTTGCCAGCCTCCACGGTCACATGAGTCAGTTTCTTATAATAAGCCTCTTAATATACAAATATATCTATACATACACACACATCTTGTCAGTCTATGTCTCTGAAGAACCCTTATATGCTCCATTAAAAACAATAATAATAGTAATAAATCATGATCTCACCTACTTGAGTCAATCGCTTCTTATATTTTGGTGTATATGCTTCCAGACAGTTTCTATGTCCAGTTAGACAGACAGGCTTATGTAGATAATTTCATAAAAAATCAGGATCATCATTCTGTATTACATCTTGCTTATTTCACTTAATACAATGTAGAACTCTTACCATTCATAAAAACAGAATTATGCTTAATAGCTACATAGTATTCCATTTTATGGATGTGTCAAAAATTACCAAACTGATAGACACCACGTTTTTTCCCTGTTTGAAACTATTATTGAGAATTATTTAAGACAGGGTCCTTCACCCAGCCCACAAGACCCTGTGGGGTCTGTCCCTGCCTGTCTTGCCAGCATCCTCCCTCCCGCCACATTCTCCCTGCTCTCTATGCACCACCCCCTAGGCTTTCCTAAGTTTCTCATGCATGCCTGCCTTCTCAAGCCAGGGGGCCTTTGTGAGTGCTGGTCCTTCTTCTGCAACTCTCTTCCTTCACATTTTTGCCCTCAACTTCCATTCACCCCTCAAATATCAGGACAAGTGCCACTCCTCAGAGACCTTTGCCGACCACCCTCATCAAGCCTAATCTCTCTCTCATCAGCTCTCAGAGTCCCACGTTCCTCCTCTTTAGGTCACTTGCTGACACTGCCTTTTTCCATTTGTTTGAATGAACATATAATTATGATTTCCTTCCCTCACCAGACTGTAGTGTCTGTCTGTGTTCCCTTATAGTCAATCACCAGTACCTAAAAAATATAGTACCTGGTGTAAGAGGCATGCAAATGTCTTTTGAATAAAATGAAAATTACATGTAATTTAGTATTAACATTTTTTATTATTACCTGCTAGTGCTGTCACTGTTTCCTTAAAATAATTCACTGTGATATCTTGAATAGAGACTACAGCTTCTTCAGCCCGCCTGGTCCACTCTTCAGCTTCCTTCTCCAGAGCAGCAATCCTTTTAGGACCCAGATCACCCTCCTCTAAGGACTTCTACAGAAAGAAGGAAAAACTCTATCAGTAAGATAATAGTAATGTGCAGCTATTTGGAAATTGAAAGGAAACTGGCCACATGAACTATTTCAACTACTTTTACCACCACTACTTAGTTAATTCAGTTTTCATTCATTGAGCAAACTCTTACTGAGTATGCGTAAGGCTCTCAGCTGGGCACTGCCTAGAAGACAGATTCACCTTGCCTTACTAGAACAATTTTTTCTTAAGAGGAAGGCTGTCAAGTTATGTTTATTATTAATAATTACACAACTATTTAAATGAGATTTGTGATCCAGGTTGTTAGGCTCGGGACACGGTACTCAACTGTTAGCTGTTGCTATGGATTTTTTTTTTTTTTAAACAGACATGGCAATAAGCTTTTCAATCTAACAGCTCTTTTCTGAAAGGCAAAAGTAAGACAGTAATTTAAAAGATAGTAAAATCTGTATATTCATGATTATGACATTCACTATGTCATCCAATTCTTTCTCCACAAAGCATGATTTATTACCATAAATATATACAGGTTAGCCATCAGACAAATGCAAACCAAAACCACAATGTGATACTCCTTCAGACACACGAGGATGGCTATAATAAAAAAGACAATAACAAATGTTGGCAAGGATGCGGAGAAACTGGAACCCACATACACTGCTGGTGGGAATGTAAAATGGCACAGTTGCTTTGGAAAAGTCTGGCAGTTCTTCAAAAGGTTAAACAGAGTTACCATGTGACCCAGGAATCCCACTACTAGGGGTATACCCAAGAGAAATTAGAGCATACAGCCACACACAACCTTGTGCATGAAATGTTCACAGCAGCATAATTATTCATAATCGCCAATAAGTAGAAACAACTCAAATGTCATTAACTAATAAATGAATAAATAAAATGTGGTATAGCTACACAGTACACAGTGAACTATTATTCAGCCATAAAAAGCAATGACGTTTTGAAACATGCTACAACATGAATGAACCTTGAAAACATTGCGGTAAATGAAAGAAGCCAGTCACAAAGAATCACATACCATACAATTCCATTTTTATAAAATGTCCAGAGTAGGAAAATCCACAGAGACAGAAAGTAAATTAGTGGTTGCCAGGGGCTATGGGGAGTGGAAAATGGGACGTGACTGCTACTGGATCTGAGGTTTCTTCTTGGGGTGAGATAATGTTCTGGATTAGACAGTGGTGATGAATGCACAACTATGACTATACTGAAAGCCACTGAATTGTACTCTTTAAGATAGGTACATCGCAATGCTGAAAGGCGTGAGTGTGAGACACCATGATGAACTGATTAAATAAGCTGATAAATTATTTCAATAAACTTGATTTAAACACACACACAAAACTTTTTGTGCTTAAAAAAATGTAAAACCAAAATACTAGATAACACTATCAACAGGAAAAGCACCCTAAGATCCTTGCCAGATGCTGGAGAGAGTTAGAAATACTAGATAACTGTATTTTTTACTGGTGGAAAACAAGGTTAAACTAAAGAATAAAGCCTTGGGAAGAGTCAAATACAAGAGAAGAGAGTAAAAAACAATCAGAGCAGTAGGAGGCAAGCCAAAAAATGCAATGTGTGGACACCAAGGAGGGGCATAATTTCAAGGAGGCGTTTGTCAACCATATTAAATAAGCCAAAGAAATTGAAAATAAAGTCTGAGAAAAAAAAAGAGATGAGTTGTTATGATATGTGAATTATATCTCAAAGCTATTAGTAAAAAAAAGAAATATAGACAGGATGTAAGGACTATCAAAATAATAGATTTTCAAAACAATGAACAGAGCAACTTTCTCCACAGTTGAAGCGGCATGAGTTTCATCTAAAGGTGACACTGTCTTTACAGCACAGTCACTTGGCAAGAGTCGAGTATATGCGTAGAAGGACCACCTGATGTGGAGGGCAGGATGAAAAGAGCTCTCTGACTTCCGATTCCAGCTGGTGGGGACTCTAAGCAAGCCATTTAACTCCCCTGGGGGTCTGGAGTCATTGGTAACACTAGGATTAGAAGAGCTCTTCTAACTAGCGTCGGGGTTGTTCCGTAACTCAACGAACTGAGAGCCATGACAGCGTTTACTAACGTTTAAAGTACTGAATTACAATCTATGGTTCTGCTATTTAAGCTTTCATACTTTTTCTATGGAATCTCCCTATGTCCTCAGAGGCAGAAAATAAACTCCAGCAAATAAGCATCACATCAAAAGCAGGTCCTCAGCAGAGAAAGTGTGCAAACTCTTTAATATCTGCAGGAATCTTAAAGGTATTGAGAAGATGACCAATGTAAAGGACTTCATTTTTAAATCAACTTTTAATTATAAATTCAATATAATGTACAATACCATCTAAATACAAGGGTGAATCCAAAGTGCAAACACAGGATTGAACCTTAAATGTGACTAAAGAAATAACACATGGCAAA
The DNA here is from genome assembly GCA_026826555.1 of Tolypeutes matacus. Classification (NCBI taxonomy): domain Eukaryota; kingdom Metazoa; phylum Chordata; class Mammalia; order Cingulata; family Chlamyphoridae; genus Tolypeutes; species Tolypeutes matacus. Next base: position 1,539,992 of record JAKSZT010053832.1, read on the forward strand.
TAGTAAATCTGATAAAATATAAAGAAAACATACCAAAATGTCAAGCTTACATGAAGTTGCAACTTCTCGCATATCCCTAAATGGCTGCAGTAAATACTGGTAGAACATGTTTGCCATAGTAACTAGTTCTTGGTACGCTTCATCTTCCTCTTGATAAACTTTCATTAACACTACCATGGTGTTGGCTTTTTCATGCCCTTCAAGAACCTAGATAGCAAAAAGTAAGTAGAGCTTGAGAATGGAAAGTTTTTATAAGATCACACCATACGAAACTAAAGAAACCCTAATGTTCTAAACTTTAGTACATGAATTTAAAATAATGATTAAATATGAAAATACTATTGTCTTCCAACCAAAATGCCCAATAAAACATGAACAGTTAAATACATTGTGATACATCAATGGTAGAATAGTATTACTCTAGTCCAGGGGCTCTTAACCTTTTTTGTTCCACAGACCCCTTTGCCAGTCAGATGAAAACCACGGACCCCTTACTAAGTCCACACTATACCGTGTATCATTTAATAACTATATCACACCTGCACCCACACGTCCCCATAAGAATAATGTTTTTTTGAACTTCAAGTTCACAGACGCTTTGTTAAGAACCCCTGCTCTAGTCATTTGGCATTGTGTTTCTGAAGACAGTTCAATAATATGTGGCTTTTATAATATTAAATGGGGGGAAAGCAAAGTTCAAATTTTTATCTCAACGATGTACTAAGTATGCAGAGAAGAGGACCTGAAAAAGTTATCAAATGTTATCAGCAGTTTTCTCTAAGTGGTAGATTATGGGTTATTTTTTTTCATTCGTCTTTTCAGACCTTAAAGGTTTTATAAACCTGTACTCCTTTTTCAAAGGCTCATAAGGAGTTTATAGAAATCTCTCCAAATACTTCTCCTTATTCCCGGGGTTAATAAGGCCACCAAGCTGGCAGCAGAGAGGATTCATTTACAAAACCTCAGCTGGGGCTCTACGCAGAGTGCCACTGCTGGAGCAGGGCAGAAATAAATTGAGCAGTTTGGTAAGAAATTATCTTACCCCAGGAGAAGAGAAATAAAATCAAGTAGCAGTATAGGATTTTTTTCAATCAATATATTCTTAAATTCTTTTATTTCCAACCCTCAACTTAAGGATAAAGTGAACTGCTTTCTGTTGCAGTTCTTTCCAGGTTTAAAATTAAAAGTTTCCAAACAAAACTTAAATTTTTGTTGAAAGTAAACTTGAGGGGGGCGGATGTGGCTCAAATGGTTGGGCATCCATCTGCCATATGGAGGGACCTGGGTTCGATCCCTGGGACCTCCCGGTAAAATAAAAAATAAAAAATGAAAAAAAAAGTAAACTTGAGGCAACTGGTACTTTTCAGTCTTATTTCTTAACTATTCAGAAAAGTTCAAGAATTGAAACACTCAGCTTCATTTTATATGTACTATGTTTTGTATTTAAGCCCCACCCACCCCCACTCATTTTTAAGTTCCTGGTAAAGAGGTGAACTATACTAATGTGACCAGCTCAGCCCTATGAACTAGAGTAGAACTAGAATACCCCGGAATGAACTTCAATTTGGGAAAAGTGTAACTTTTACAGCAGTAGCTACATAGCTCATATAAATGTTATAGTTTTAAAGAGAAACCAATTCTCTCTGTGAGAAACCAAGTGTCTAAAAAAACAAAAGTTCGTTTGATACAAATGATAAAGTTGAAGATCAATAATTGACTGGCCTGGGCTTATTTTCATTTAACTCCTTTTATAAAACTTTTAATTTGAAAAACTCATTCTATATTTAGCTTGAGAGGCTATAATTAAGATACTGAGATGTGACTAAATCTCTTACACGTCCCTTTCCCCCAAGAAATACACAGATGGAACGCTGGAAAAATCATCCAGATTAATGGCCTCAAATAAGGATAAGAGGACACGTTCAGGGTGTCAATTAAAGCCTCAAATCTTGACTCTCCTTATTAAATGGTGGCTAAATAAGCCATATTTTCTCCCGAAGTCTTTTGTGAACTTGTTTTCCCCTTCTTTTTTAATTTTTTAAAATACATTTTTATTACAGGAGTTGTGAACTTACAAAACAATCGTGCACATGTGTAGAATTCCCATACAACACTCCTTCACCAACACACCACATGTTGCAGAACAGTTGTTAGAGATGATCAGATAACCTCATCAGACTGTTACCACTAACTGCGGTCCACAGCGAACATCTGGCATCTTTTTTCCGTACCCCCCTATTATTAACACAGTATATCTTTGCCATTGATGCAAGACTTTCCCCCTTCTTTCTAAGTTCTCTAAGTTTACCACTCAAATAGTGACTTGTTCGTTGCCTCAACCTCCCTCCTTCAAGCTTCAAAAGCCACTGCCTTGTTGCTATTCCAACTTGATGCCTAAAGCTCATTTCCTGTTGGTTCTCCCTTTGACCGAGTCTCTATTAATTTTACAAACTCGGCTCCTGGAAGCCTCATTCACGTCTAAAACGTTGTCTCCATTATTGGTCTTTCCTCCAACACCGAACCGGGACTTGCTTCCATTTAGTCCGAGTTATTTTTTTCTACCCGTGGGGGGTTCTTTCAGCTCTGCTTTTGACCTTCCCTGGCACTGCCCGTCCCAACGGCCCGCCCTGCCGACCTCTTCAGGGCCAAGGTTTCAGGCCCCAGCCGGCCCCCGGCGGCGAAAAGACTCTGGTTTAAGCGACCGCGGGCCCTCCCCGGCAGCTCGCCCCAGGCCCGCGCCCCCACGTGGCTCCAAGCCCGCAGCGTCCCCAAGGCCGCCCTGTCGCCCCGGGCAGAGCCCCCGGCCCGGGCAGAGCCCCCGCGCGCGCACCTGCCCTGCGCGCGGAAAGCACGCAGAGCGTGACACAGGAAGACCCAGCGCGGCGGCGGCGCGCGCGTACCTGGCGCAGCCGGGCGCGCGCCTCGGCCCAGCGCGCGCGCAGAGCGCGCTCCCGGAACTCGCGCAGGCTCTCGCAGTCGGCCGCGCCGCCCTGGGCCGGGAAGAGCGCGTCGCGCAGCGCGGCGCCGCCGCAGCCGTCGGCCGCCTGGCCCAGGTAGCGCTCCAGCTGCCCGCACAGCTCCTGCAGCGCCGCCTCGCCGGGGCCCGCGCGCGCCGGCCACACCAGCGCCCACAGCCCGAGCCC
>JAKSZT010053832.1:1543534-1682737 GCA_026826555.1 Tolypeutes matacus
CGGAGCCCGGCGGCCGAGAGCAGGCCGGCCCAGCTGGGCGGGGGCGCGGCGGCGGGCTCGGGCCCCGGGGTCCCCTCGCGCCGCCGCCGCCGCTGCGCCGTCCTGTCGTGACAAGTCACCGCGAACTTGCCCTCCGCGTCGTTCCAGGCCACGAGAAAGCGCAGCTGGTGCCGCTCGCGCTCGGCGAAGAGGTCCTCGCGGAGCGGCACCCAGCCCTCCAGGCTGTCGGGCTGCTCGTCCGCCATGGCCGCCGGCGCTCAGCGGACGGCCGGCCGAGCGCGCTCACGGCCCCCGCCACAGGGCAGCCCGCGGCGCGCCATCTTGCGCCGGGAGGCCTCCCAGGGCCGCGTCCCCGCGCCTCCGCCGCCCCTGGCCCGGCGCCTTTGATTGGCCACTTGAGGGCCGAGCGCTCCCCAGCCGGCGTCCAGGATTGGTTGAGTCTTAGAAGGGGCGGGCGGCGACAAGTCAGGAAAAGGTTAGTTAAAGCGCCTGGCTCCGACTCCACCCTCGGGAATCGATCGATGGGGCGGCACTGTCCCGAGCCCGGGAATCCCCACTCTTGCCTCACCTTTTCCACCGTTGTACATGCTGACGTTGGAAGAGTGTTGAATGAACGAGTTACCGACTTATTCTCCTAAACCTGGCTGATTTAGTCTTCTATCACCCGGCCCCTACAGAATACTTGGTTCCTGCCCTCAAGGACATTACAAACTTCCTGAGAGAGCAAACATCGAATGAAACTTATTTATTAGGGCCTCTAAGTGCACTAGGAAGAAGTCACAGATTGGCTCCTACCAATTCAATGAACTTATGTTGAGTGTCTGCTGTGTGCCATTTTGTGGCTATGGGGGGAGGATTGTGAAAAAGATACCCAGCCTTAAAGCATCCCAGACCCCAGCCAGTGTGTTTAAATACAAACTGTTTATTTAAATCCCTCACTCTAAAGATAAACTGAGGCCCAGAAAAGAAACTAGTCTTAAGATTCATTCAGGCTGAAGACCACTTGGCTCCTTGTTTAAGAAGATCAGCAAATCCAGTTTGTATGTGGGGATGGAGTGCTTGGGGGAGCTGGACTTGTTCATGGGACAGAAGACAAGAAAGCCCTGATCCCTGCCCAGGAGACTTGCAGTGTAGACCGTTCAGGGGCAGCTGCTATGCTGTGAGTGCACCTAGAAGGGGTGAGGAGGGGAGGGGTCTGTGGAGGGAGCCCAGAAGAGGAGCCCTTCACCAAAGCAAGGCTTGTGGGATCTTTTTTGTTTGTTTTTTTAAGGGGAGGTCCTGGGGATCAAACCCAGGTCCCTCCATATGGGAGACAGATGCCCAACCGTTTGAGCCACATCCACCCCCCGGTGGGATCTTGAATCAAGAAAGGTTAAGGGCTTTGGAATGTTTCGACCTGGAAAGGCCTGGAATCAGATTTGCATTTGCTGTTATTCCCAAGGTAAAAAATCAAAACCAAACAACCACCACAAAAAAACAGGGGCCGGGCCAAATCCATGGTTAGGGCCTCACTCTGCCCTGAAGATGACTCCAGGGCATCTGGAATCTGTGGAATGTAGTTTGAAGGGCCTGTGGGCCCTTGAACAAAGAACTGCTCTCATGCCATCCTCTTGGAGAGAAAACCTTTTGGGTCAAGTGATTTATTTTTCACCAAACTATATATATATATATCCACCTTTTATTTCAGGTTTATTTTTTGGGATACAATTTATAGGAAGATGGGTCAGAACATAGCCCTCTTATTTGATGCTTTGTATTATCTAAAGGCATTATTATTATTATTATTATTATTATTAGAGAAGTTGTGAGTTTATAAAACAATCATGCATAACATATAGAATTCCCATATATCAGCCCAGCACCAACACTTTGAATTGTTGTTGAACGTATGTTTTAGTTGATGAAAGAACATCATCAAAATATTGCTTCTAAGTATAGTCCATAGTGTACATTTGGTATATTATCCCCATAAACCACCCTATCATTAACACCATGTATTTTTAGTATTGTACGTTTGTTATAGTTCATGAGAGAACATTCTCATATTTGTACAGTCCATCATCTACCACAGAGATCACTGTGTTACATGGTCCCATGCCTTATTCAATCCATCCAAAGTGTCAGTGGCTCTCAGTTTCATCACAGAGTTGTGCTGTCATCACCTTCCAAACTATATTTTATTGAAGCACTGTTACTAACCATGGTCTATAATTTACATTATGGCTTATACTTTGCACCACACAATTTTATAGGTTTTGACAAAATGTATAATGGCCTGTATCTGTCATTGCAATATCATGTAGAACAATTCCAATGTCCTAAAAATGCCCCGCATTACACCTATTCTTCCCTCTCCCTCCCCTCAGAACCTCTGGTGACCACTGTCTTTATAACAATGTTACAAGTTCTTCCATTACTAGAATAATAAGTCTACTTTAGTCCATAGTTGCATTCCCACCTTATGTTTGTTCATTCCTCAGTCTTGAGGATTTGGAGATGGTGATGCCCACCCTGCTTCCAATTGAGAGGGGGCTTAGATCCCATGAGGCAGATGAATGAACTGTCTTGCTTGCAATTGTAGATACTCTCTGTTTTTTGGGATGGGCGTTGTCCAGCATCATCCTTTTGTTAGTTGTCCTGGGTGAGTCCAATGAATTGGAGAGTAGGTGTTAACTGCAACTCTGCTGAGATTCAGGGTTCAACTGGCATATGAACAGACCAAAGATTTAAGTCCCTGGAACATATATTTAATGTGTATAGTGCTAATTATAGGTTCGGATAAAGGGGGCAGAAGAACCATGTGTAGGAAACTTATATATGAGTCTAACTCTGATACCCGGGGGCATAGGTTATCATATATTCCAAGGTAAGGCCCACCAACAGGGTGCCAATTTCCTGGGTTGTCTGCCCTGCCTATAGTGTCTGGATGTCTCTAGAGCCCCAAGAAGCATCCCTGCTTGCACTGTTTACTGAGGCAGTCAGTGAGATCCTCCTGAGATGTGCATAAGCATAACCTCTGGAACAAACTCCCAACTCACTTTGAAATCTCTTAACTGTAAAAACTCATTGTATGTAATATTTCTCCCTTTTGGTGAAGGTCTTTTTCCAAATGCATTGCTAGTTGGCACTTGGTAATAATCCCTTTGTGCCAGGGAGGCTCACCCCTGGGAGTCATGTCCCAAGCTAGGGGGGCCAAACTATATTTTAATACTTTCTTTTAGCTAGTGTGATTTACTTATAATTCTTTAATAGTCTTTTTTAAATCTTTATATTTTTCTTCACTATTTGAATTTTTACTATGTTTTATACTATCTTATCCTTTTAATATTTTTTCTAATTTTTAAAATCAAAATGAAAATAGCAGGTCTGATTACAAAAGTAATGTTCATTGGTGGGGGGGGGGGATAAGTTTGTATAATCTTAGGGGAGAAAGCTAGAAAAAGACACACCAAGCCTAATTGTGGCTATTACCAGGATGTATGACTGGTTTATATTCACCTTATGGTTTATATTTTTTTGTAATGTTTGCTTTTTAAAAGAAGAGTATATTGCTTTTATAATAAAAAATTAAATTTTTAAATATGTTATATATGATTATTATAAAAATAGTTACTATAAAGGATATAATGAAGAAAGTAAATAATTCAAAAGAGATAAACCCTGTTCTCATTGTGTGTATGTGTGTGTGTGTGTATGTGTATGATTGTACTGTAATAATATTTTGTACACTTTTCCATTTACAAATATATTGTGGGCATTTCCACATTTAAAAACATAGGCATCGGGAAGCGGCTGTGGCTCAATCAGTAGGGCTCCCGTTTACCATATGGGAGGCCCCGGGTTCGGTTCCCGGGGCCTCCTGGTGAAGGCAGGCCCACCCGCACGGCGTGGTTAGCTGAGTCAGCGAGTACAAGCAGCAAGGGGGGGATAAATGAATAAATAAATTTAAAAATCTTGAAAAATAAAAAAAATTTTAAAAATAAAAAATAAAAACATAGGCATCCTACATCATTATTTTTAATACTTGTCAATATGGGGTCATGTGGCTGTATCATGATTTATTTATTGATAGATAGAGATTAATTCCAATTTTCTGCCAATATAAACAGTACTGTGGTAAACATTCTTGTACGTACATCTTTGCATAACTTTATTTCAATTTTTTTTTTTTTTTTTTGCTTTAGTTATTTTGGTTTGCTTTCAGTATTGTTTATTTTAAGGATACCCTGCAGTAACAAAATTTATTAGTAAAATTTGGATTGAGGTCCCAAAACGAAATAGGTACAAAATTCTGAGATCAAGTCACCATATGCAGACTTTCAAGGGAAATGGCCCAGAAGCTGGTTCATGCTTCTTGGACCGCTCAGCTGATTGAAGAAAATAAACGGGTCAATGTGGAGAAAAAAGAAGATATTTGATAGGGAGACTGGTGCAGTGCTTCCTGGAGGCAGCTGTTGGACTGGGAGGAGAGGTAGAGGTGCCACCCTTTCACGCCAGCCCAGTGAAGGACTCTGCTGTATTTCCTGCAGTTCAGTCCATGGTGATCTGGGATGGGAGCACTGGCTGCTTTGGTGGCAGAGCCAGGGGAGGTGGCTGCATTAGGATAGTCTCTTTCCCAGAGTTTGCTGGGGCCAAGGATGGGGCCCCCTTTCCAAGGTCCAGATGTGGGCCATGCAGGAAGAGGGAGCCAGCAGGAAGGCCCTTAGATCCTGCCCAAGAGCTCCACTTGCAGGGGCGAGGAATCCCTCGAGAGGTCCTGGAGGCGGCCCACCCCGGCCTAAGGCAGAATGCAAGGGAACCCCTGGAATAGAGGGCATCTGGCCTGGTCATGGGAACTTCAGGAAAGAGGGCTCCACATTGAGAATCTCTGGAGACACACAAAAGTTCCGCATGAGAGAAAGAGTTCAGTCCTAAGCATCTGCCAGACCTCGAGAGCCCAAACGCCAGCAGCCCCTCTACATGTGACAAACCAACTGGGCACCCCAGCGGATCCCCAGGCCCCAAACCCCAAAGTGCATGCAGCGGTAGCTCAGGGCACAGCATGTGACCTTTCCTGGTGACACTTGAGCAGAGAGAAGTGGCAAGGCAGCGGTGGTGCAGGCCTATATTTGGGCTTACCCTCAAGGCAGGCCAGCGGCTATTTGAGGCTTGAGCCAGCTCATGTTACATACTGATGGTCCTTGCCACCGGGTGGCGGAAGGCTGGTATCAAACGGGCAGGGCTAAGCCTGTGCACGCAGAGGTCATCCAAGAAGGGGAAGCCTGCTGACGGCAGATTCCATTTCTAGCAGAAACTCAGGGCCTTCTCGGTTAAAAAACCTATGGATCCTTAAATTAGCAGGCAAGTTTTCTTCTAATGCAAAAACTTTTGGTGTTTTCTTGTAAGAGTCACGCTTACTGAATGTGGTGCTGGTATGGATTGGGAAAGCCTCTGCTGCAGGTAGGGGGAAGCTGGTGATCTTTGCAATGTGTCTTTAAGCTGTTTTTAGGGCAGGGGCCCATTGGCTTAAACAGTTTGGAATCCTGTATGTTAATATCATCTGGCTATGGTATTGGCTTGACAAATACTTTTTTCGTTTTCATCTGCATGTGCATGCTGACTCGTATTGTCATGCTGTGACGGAAATGCTGAAAATAGCACTGTAGTAATTTTTCACTTGTTATGAATACAGTATCCTCCCTTAGAGAGTTTTCTTGTTTGGAGCTGCTTCTGTGAGGCTGATTTGAGCCATTTTGCATCACTGTGCAGCTACCACTTTAAAGCAAGTTTTCGTTAGCTGTAGCTTGGGAACTGCTAGGGGCTACATGGATGAGCTTCTGAAAATATATGCAATATTATGTTTGTGCCTTTATGAGCTCATTTCTGAGGAGAGAATTCACAGCTTTCACTAGATGCTCAGAGGTGTACATGACTTTCTTAGGGAACTTTTCTAATTAAAGCACAGGGACACACGGCCAAGTTTTGTTTTTTGTTGTGGTTGATTTTTATTTATTTTCTTCCTTTAACTGCAGTCCTGTGGCACAGAATAGAGGTTACCAGCTGATATGTTCATCATAGACTGTGATTTATTAATTTACTTATCTGCGCCTCAGTTTCATCATTTATAAAATGACAGTTTAACCATTAACGTTCCTTTTCTCCCCAAATTCTGATTCTGTTGTCAAGAAACTGAAAGTGTCTAGGTGTTAAGGAAAAGAGTGCGTGCCAACTCTGGGGTCCATTGCAAAAATCCTACTTAGATGCTGAGTGCAGGGACCAGTTAGTAAGGGCAAATGCTGGCGTGGAAGAATTTGTTCTTTTAGTGTTTGCGTCCAGGCTTTTCCAGTCTTCTCCTTCATGTCTCTCCAGCTGTCTTCCAGGGACAGGAGATCCCGCAGCAGCCATCCTGCAGCGGCCCCTGGGAACTTTCATTTTCCAGATGGGAGATGCTGAGGTCCCTATATAGATCATATAATTAACAACTATAACAGCAGTTAGCGTTTATTGAGGACTGTCTTTGTCCCAGAAACTATAAAGCATTTTACAAATATTATTTCCTTTCATCTAAATGCCTACCTGAGGGTAGATACTGTTAATAAACCCATTTTATGGTCCATGGAAGTGAGGCCTGGAAAGATGATTTTCCCGAAGTTAAACTGCTGGGAAGTGAGCCAATGTAGAACTGCCTGAAGCCGGAGCCCACAAGGGGAATGACCGGGTATGGTCACCTCCCCAACTCCAGAACCAGGCCAGTGATCTTGGGGGTGGGGCTCGGGTGGGACAGATTCGAGATGGGGTCATGGTTGAGCTCCTGGTCTCTGGTTTGGGTGCTGAAGGGGGTGGGTGCCATGCGTTTACATTAGGAATTAGGATATTAGGAATGAGTGGCCCTCGTAGAGGATGTGACAGGCACTGGCTGCAGTGGATGGGTAGGAGTTTAAGAAGCAGTGGTGAGGGAAGTAGATGTGGCTCAAGTGATTGAGCTCCTGCCTACCACACGGGAGGTCCCGGGTTTAGTTCCCAGTGCCTCCTAGAGAAGAGGAGCAAGACAGCAAGCTGGCGTGACAGGCAGCTGTGGCAAGCTGACACAACAAGGAAACACAAAAGAGGAAAGACAATGATAGACACAACAAAGCAGGGAGCTGAAGTGGCTCAAGAGATTGAGCGCCTCTCTCCCACATGGGAGGTCCCGGTTTCGGTTCCTGGTGCCTCCTAAAGAGAAGACGAGCAAGCACAGAGAGTGCACAATGAATGGACACAGAGAGCAGACAGTTAGCACAAACAACGAGGGGGGAATAAATAAATAAAAATAAATCTTAAAAAAAAATGAAGCAGTGGTAAGATGAGGAAGGGTGAGGAGCTCTTAGCCAGGGCCTAGGGTGGGACTGACATGGGAGGACACTGGAAGTGATCAGAAGGGACAGAGGGTGTCCACTGAAGAAGAGGGGATGGGGCTGCCTGGGGGTGTGGACTAGGGCATGGGGTGGGAGGCCGATGCCGGGGGTAGTTGAGACTTGCCTGTAACGGAGCCCACTCTGCCTGAGCAAAGCAGCATGCCATCCCTGCTGTATACTGGGGAAGGGGGAAGAGGGGACCCCACAAGGAAGAGCCATGGGCTGCACGGGCAGCAGAGGTGGAGATGATGCTTTCGAGGAAGATTGTGGCCCATAAAGTGACAGTCGAGTGATATTGGAGGCTACAGAGGGACAGTGTGATTCTGACATGGGTGGCAGAGCCTCTGCTTCAGGAAGAAAAGGTCCTGGAGACCCAGGAATGAGGGAAGTTGGCGTCTCTGAGATGTTGTGCGTCAGCCCCAGATGGGGTACTCACATATCTGCTTGTCTGGGCCCTTCTAGAGCCCAGGAACTGTGTCTCGTTTGTTGTAGCCCCAGCATCTGGCACAGTCCTGTTCTCTAGAATCCGCACCTCTCCAGCCCCGTGGACAGGCAGCACTGGGCAGATAAATGATGCCCCACACCACAGACCACACGTGGGGTGGGGTCGGGCGAAGTCCCAGAAGGACCTCTGGCTTCCCCCAGATGATTTCCACGAGGGTACAGACTTCCTGGGTCACTCCATGTTGCCCCAGAGTGTGCTGGGTCCAGGACTTCTCAAACTCTGGCCTGACCAGGTGACACCTCTAGAGCCCCTGAGGCAGAGAGGCAGGCCTGGAGACCAGGTGGCGAGAAGATAGGTGGCCTGCTCCTCAACTCAGGAGACCTGTGCTGCTCCCGGCTGGTTAGAGGCCCCTGGACAGAAAGGTGGCCCTCTCGTCTACCTCCATTTTTGTTTCCACGTCTAATTGCACCCCCACATCATGCAAGTTGTGGCAGTGTGAGATTATTTATGAATCCCCAAAAGAGGGATTATGTTTGTAAACTGGTCTGTTCCTCTGGGTGTGAACCCCTTTGATTGTATTAGATTCACCTGAGATGTCTTTGATTAAATTGCCTGCTAAGATTAGGGTTTTGATTTGCCGATGTCAGTAGGGCATGACTCGGGGTTGAGTCCCCGTCCCCTTGATGGGCTGATATAAATGGACATTCATGAAGACACATGTGACAGAAAGGAGACGGCTCAAACAGCTAAAGCCCTGGAATTGCTGAGCTATTCGCCTGATAGTTTGCAGCTGAGCAGCTGAGAAAGCCTGGAAGGATATGAGCCCTATGCCAGACTGATACAGGAAGCCCTGAAGAGGAGCCCTATGCCAGCCTATAGCTGAGATCAGAAGAAGCTGGAGGAAGCAGATGTGGCTCAAACATTTGGGCACCCACCTTCCACTGGGTTCAGTTCTCAGTGCCTCCTAAAGAAGACGATCAAGACAGTGAGCTGACGTGATGGGCTGGTGTGGTGAGATGACACAACAAGGAGACACAACAAGGAAACACAAGAGACACAAGAAGCAGGAAGCAGATGTGACTCAAGTGATTGGGCACCTCCCTCCCACATGGGAGGTCCTGGGTTCAGTTCCTGGTACCTCCTAAAAAGAAGATGAACAGACAGAGAGCAGACAGCAAGCGCAAACAATGAGGTGTATATGTGAAATAAATAAAATAAATATTTTATTTATAATTAAATATTTATAAATATTTAATTCTAAATAAAATAAATCTTATAAAAAGAAGCAGCTGGGCCCACAGGGCCTTAAGAGGAAGAAGGAAGGAGAAACCAGGCAGGGATTGCCCACCATCTTGCTTCAACATGGCAGCTGACTTTGGTTAGAAAGTAGCCTTCAGGGAAACGGATGTGGCTCAAGAGGTTTGGCGTCCGTCTACCATATGGAGAGACCAGGGTTCGATCCCCGGTACCTCCCGGTAAAAAAAAAAAAAAAAAAAGAAAGTAGCCTTCAGTTGGACTCTTTAGGGCCTGGTAACTGTAAGCTTTTACCCCAAATAAATACCCTTTATAAAGCCAACAGATTTCTGGTAGTTGGCATCAGCTCCCCTCTGGCTGACTAATACACAAGTGCTAGTGGTAAGGCGTTATTTCTCCCCACTGGGGGTCATTCTGATTAGGTGGGCAGAAAGACACACAGAACTGTGAAGGCAGGAATGCACAGGGACTAAGGATGGATCCTGACGGGAGAGGAGGCAAAGTGGGGTTTCTATAGCTGGGAGGTCATTTGGCCTCGGGGACCATTGGAGGGAGATGTGGCCCAAGGTAGGGGCAATGTGCATAATACTTGGGAGGAGCTAACAGTCCTTTGGGTCTGGTGCGGGCATGCATATGTGTGCATGCGTGTGTGCGTGTGTGGTGGGGCAGAGGGGGCCTCCTGGTCCCACTCGGAACTAGTTTTGCTGGGAAGCAGACGCACTGTTGGGAGAAGAGCTGCCCATGCTCACGTGCGGTCACACTCTCCAGCCCAGTGAACAGACTGTGCTAGTGAGATGAGTCAGGAGGGCCCCGACCGGGTAACTCCTAGGAGAAATCCAAGAGAACAGGCTCTAGGATCTTCACAAAACATGGATGCTGTGGAGACCAAACGCTGGCCAGGTGCCTGGCGGCCATGGGCATTGTGATGTCACCTCTGCAGCCCCCCTTCATTGGGCCCCTCTCTCCACGCAGGGGGGTGGACCACATCGTCATGGTCCCTCTTGGCGGTGCAGGTTGGAGTGGCCCAGAGCAGGCACCTGGGTATATCAACCTGCACAGCCATGGAGCTCAGCCTCGGTGGACATCACGGAAGTGACATTTACCTTTTTCTTCCACGGGAAGAGTTTTGGAGCGTTAGAGAACGAGGCTGAAGCTTTTCTGCGCCCAAGCTGTTGAGTCTCGGGAGGAACCAGGGGCATGTGTGGTATGGAGTAAGGACGGCAGTTCACCCCAATGACCGCTTGAAGTCTGCCTCCTGGGTGGGCTCTGCCCAGCAACCTGTGGGAACTTCACAGTGAGGAAGGGAAGAGCTAGGCCCACAGGGGCTCCAGCGTGAGTCGTGCAGTCACTGCCCAGTGTCCCCTCCACTCCCCTCACCCCCCACCCCCCAAGAGTCAGAAGAGACTGGTTGGGTTGTGTTTTGCCTTGCCATGAGCAAGAGGCAAGGTGAGCCCCCTGAGGGATGCATGGGGGTCTTCCAAGGAGGGTTGTGGCCATGATTAAATTGGGGGCGCAGAGTCCCACATGGGAGAGGCAGCCGGGAGCCCACTGGTTAAGGGCAGGGGGGTCTCCATCTCTGGGATCCCTACGCTCCTATTCTTGGGTCAAGCCTCCCTAAAACGGGGCCAGAGGTAGAAATGGGTCAGCCCCTCCGCTGTCCCGCATCACTGCCCTTTGCCTTCCACTGGGATGCTCACAGGACAGAACTGGGAGGGGAGGGCGGGCAGCCCTTCAAGGAGGTCTGGGCCACAAGGGTAAAGAGTGTGCTCTGACCAGCCATGGATACAGGGCAAAGACCTTTCTTCCCTGAGGGCATGGGTAGAAAAGCCAAGGGATCCTTGACCTCCAGTGGAGATAGAGGCTGAGGAACTGGGGTGAAACTGGAGGCCTGGAGCGGGAATACCCAGGGAGCAGACTGGGACCAGACAATCAGTTCAGGATGTCACAAACATTGAAGGCCAGACTGCAGACGTGCTGAAGAAAGAATTCCCAGGCTATGGGGCTGGAAACCACACAACGGGTCTCTGGAAGTATGCCCTCCCCCGACCCCAAAAAATGGCCAGTTGGGCCTCCAGGCATCTTCTAGTGTGGTCTGTGGACCAGCAGCACCTGGGCGAGGTTTAGAAATGCAGTTTTTTGGACCCTACCTTAGACTTTCCAAATCGACATTCAAGCAGATCCCCAGAATGATAAGTGGGCGCAGAAGTTTGAAAAGCACTGACCCAGGGGAGGAGCTCCCTCAGGGCTGGCTGGAGGACACCCCCAACAACAGGCAGCCCTCGCTGGACCTAGAGGGTGAGCTCAGGCTTGTGGATGCCGCACACATGTCAGGTGGGCAGAGCGAGAGGCCCCAAGCTCCCTCTGGCAGTGCTGAGTTTGAGGTGACCAGATATGTTGGGGAAGGCAGCTGTTCTGCTGGCCCTGGAGCTCGGAGAGAGCTTAAGGCCAGAGAGGGTGTGGTGGGTGGAACAGTGTGCCCCCCAAATTCACGTGCCCTTATCTGAAATAGGTCTTTGCAAATGTTAAGGATCTTGAGATGAAATCATCCTGGATTTAGGGTGGGTCCTAAAGCCAATGACTGGTGTCCCTTTAATAAGAGAGGAGGACACCCACAGACATGGAGAAGGGCCTGTGAAGAAGACGGAGGGCTGCTTCCACAAACCAAGGCAAGCCCAGGACTGCCGGCATCCTGGTTGGCTTGATGGGACAACTTGGCTAGGCGGGAGCCCACTAATCTCGCTGTCGCGGTGCAGGTATTTTGTAAGCAAAGGAGATCACCCTCAGCAGTGGGGCTGGGTCTCATCCAATCAGTTGAAGTCCTTAAGAGCAAAAACTGAGGCTTCCCCGTGGAAGATGAAATTCTGCCTTAAGACTGCGGTATCAACTCTGCCTGAGTTTCCAGCTTGCAGGTCTGCCCTGTGACTTTCAGACTTGCCAGCCCCACAATCACATGAGCCAATTCCTTAAAATCATATATATTTCCTAGTGGTTCTGGTTCTCTGGAGAACCCTAAAGGATGTAGCCGGCAAATACCAGAAGCTAGAAGAGAGGCATAGAACAGACTCGGGCCTTCCAGGAGGAACCAGCTCTGCCAACAGCTTGATTTCAGATTTATGGCCTCCTGAACTGTGAAAGAACACATTTCTGTTGTGGCCATTAGCTACGACACTCCCAGGAAACTAATACGGGGGTGTGGGGGGGATGGAAGCCGTGAGATTGGATGCGATAGCCTTTGGCGGGTGTAGAGTGAGCAGAGGCCGAGGACGGAAGCCCAGGGAATGCCACTGGGTGAGGGACAACCACGGGGAGGGACTCAGCGAAGGTCCCAGCAGTCAGTGGCAGTGGAGAAGTCGCAGCTGAGCCAGGGAGAAGGGTGGGTCACCAGGCTCGAATGGCAAAGAGCGGTCAAGAGAGCACAGTGTCCATAGATTTCATAACAAGGCCGCGTCTACATAACCTTGTATTAAAAAGGCAATCAAAAATGGAGACAGTGCAAACTTAATGGCTTTTTATTTTTGGATAACGTTAGAAGTGGTTATTAAAAGCACACAGACAGCAGCCAAGAGGTCAAAGTGGCTCACTGCAGAGAGATAAGCAAAGCTGATAGGAGGACTAGGAGAAGGCATGAACTTGACTTCTGTGTGCAACTATAAGTAGTTGAGACAAACAGCTGGCTTTGATCCCATAAATGGAAATTAAGGGAAGTTGTTTGGACCATTAACGGTATGGCTAAGAGAAATAAGTAGTGAATTGTGTCTTAATTTTTGTTTGTTTTTGTTATTTTCTTAAAACCTTATTGCACATTTGTCCTATTGGAACAGTTTAATAAGATTGTTTTTTGTTTGTTTGTTTGTTTTAAAGCGTTAGAAACTGGATTGTGGAGATGGTTGCACGACTCAGGGAATTCTGGTGGATGTGGATTTAGATGAATGATTGGACATCAGCTGTACCTGTTTGTGACTTGTGCAGTTAAAGGGGAAAAAATGAGTGCTTTCCTAAACAAAAAAGGTCAGCATAGCAAAGGCAGTTGCAGTCGTATGGGGGGAGTTGGAGGCCAGACTGCAGTGTGTGGCTCGGGGGTCTTCAAACTTTTCGCTTATGAACCCCCCTAAAACATTTATGCTATCTAAAAATTTTCATCAAAAATTTAAATAACCTTGGATTTGGCCGTGGTTTCTTAGACACAACACCGAAAACACAAGCAACAACAGAAAGACTTCATCAAAATTTAAAACTTTTATGCTTCAGCGAATACCATCAAGAAAGTGAAAGCAGTGTGTAGAATAGGAGAAAATATTTGCAAGTCATATATATCTGATGTGTCTAGAATCCAGAGTATATAAGGAGTTCTTAAGACTCACCAAAAACAAGACAAATTACCCAATTTAAAAATGGGCAAAGGATTTGAATAGATTTCTCCAAAGAAGATAGACAAAGCCAATACACATGTAAACAGATGCTTAATTAGTCATCTGGGAGATGCAAATTAAAACCACAGTGAGATACCCCTTCAAACTCACTAGGATGGCTATAATCAAAAAGTCAGATAACAAGTATGGGCTCGGATGAGGAGAAATTAGAGCCTCATGCACTGCTGGAGGGACTGTAAAGTGGTGCAGCTTCTTTGGGAAACACACCTGGCAGTTCCTTAAATGGTTTCACTCCTAGGTATATACCCAAGAGAAACGAAAACACAAAAACTTGCACACCAGTGTTCACAGAAGTATTATTCTGTGATGAATGTTATTATTCATAATAGCCAAAAGGTGGAAACAACTCAAATATCCATCAACTGAGAAGTGGATAAACAAAATGTGGTATGTCCATAAATGGAATATTAGTCAGCCATTTAAAGGGATGCATTATCTTGTGCATGCTGCAACATGGATGAACCTTGAAGACATTATGCTAAGTGAGAGGAGTAGACACAAAGGGCTGCAGATTACATGATTTCATGCCTATGAAATGTCTGGAATAGGCAAATCCATAGAGAGAAAGTAGGTTAGTGGTTGTCAGGAGCAGGGGGAGTAGGAAAGAAGGGGTGACTGCTAACGGATATGAGGTTTCCTTTTAGGGTGATGGGAAGTGTCCTGGAATTAGATCGTGGTGATGGATGGTGAACTTTATGGTATGTAAATTATATCTCAATAAAGCTTTTAAAAGGTTTAAATAGTTGCAAAGGATGTGATTTCTAGCATATTGTAAATAGTCACATTTTCAAATAAAATTATTTTATCACCCTTTAAATTTATCCATTGAATTCTAAATACTGTATCTATTTGATATTCTTCATCAACTGTCTTTAAAAATGCATGAACAACCTCTTCTATAACATTGGAAGTTTTACTTTGTTCTTTTTCTCCTTGAACTTGTATTTCCATTTCACTCCTCAGCAGAACTTTATCCCAATGTAAAGTTTTTCTATGCTCGGAAAGTCTTTTATTCATCATCTAGGATAACTCTCTACAAAAAAATACATGTATAAGTTGAAACCAATTTTTTTAAATTTCCTGGAACCATAAGTTCTAAATCGTGACATTTTCCCTTCTACATTAAATTATCAAATCCATTTGTAGTTACATGTAAGCAAAACAACATAAATACATGACAACTTTTGACCAATAATTATTAAACAAAAAATATAAAAAGGAAGAGTATTTCCTAAAAAAATGGATGGGGTTTTCTGTGTTTAAAGTTAATTCATATTTCCATGGATGAAAATAACATTCTAGAATATGACAGGAATTAGCATCAATTGTCTCACTGCCTTTCATTTCAAAGATGTAAGCACTGAGCAACCTTGCTCACCTACATAAGTTGGTGGTAACGGAAGCTGCTTTATTGTAGCAATGCCACTCAATTCTTTGAACTGTTTCAGAAATGTGAGCCAAAAATTATATAGTCATCTGTCATAAGAATTATCTTTTATCATCTATCAGCTGACAACTTGATTAGATCCTCATCAATTTTTTTTGAAAGAATTGGAAACCACGTAGCTTGCAAGGAATTTTCTTACCCATTCATTAATGCCATTCACTTTCTCAACATTTTTACCTTGTCCATTCCTGTGGCCCTCTGAAGGTTATTTTAAATTCCAAAACAATAAGTTCGTACAGTGCAATGTAATACTCAGGATGAATGAGAGGTATAGTTTTATTTTGGTAACACAGATAAAAAGAGCTATTGTGAAAAGGAAAACTGCATGAAGCCTCAGATGCTGGTTCATTCTCAGGCAGAGCAACTCTGGGCAAGAATAAATATGAGGTTGCGTTTCTGGACACTGATACTCTTAAAACTATCTATGCCCATGTGCTCCTTGGGAAGTCTTCATGTATATAATACCCTAATGTAAAGACCAGTGGTGTAGATGCTACCCTTGAAAGAGCCAGAATGCTAAAAAAAAAAAAAAAAAAAAAAAAAATTAAAAAAGGGGGAAATCCATCCAGGTGGGTAAAAAAGGTTATTTTTAGGCTGGGACAATGTATTAGTTATCTATTGCTGCATAACAAATTATCCCAAAGTTGAGCACCTTACAACAAATGTTTATTGTCTCGCAGTTTCTGAGGGTCAGGAATCTGAGAGCAGTTTTCTGGGTGATTCTGGGTGACCCAGGCCTGGTGGCATCTTGCGTGAGTCCTCCCAACGTGCCTTAGGCAACGCCATGGCTCTCGCTGCATGTCCTCCCAGCAGCCTCGGCTCACGTGCACCTCCAAGGGTTGTTCCTGCTTGCCCAGCGGCTGGTGAGCCAGCTCTGGCCAGGGCAACCCAGTGAACTTGTTTGCCATGAAGTGGTTTTCAGTCACACTTTCTTCATGGTGATCCGAACTCCCCTGTCAAGTTTGTTCTTCATTTGGTCCTCTCCCTCAGTCCTAAGGTACCCTCAGGAGTTCTCGTTGTAATTGTATAGTTACTCTCCTCTCAAAGCTTAATCGTTCTTCGGAGTAAACTGTCTTCCTTCAGCATGACCCCTTCAGTTCTCTGCAGACTTGTAGATGCCAGCCTTCTTCTCTAGCCTCTGGTCTCCTCTCCTGCCAGGAAGCTGAGGGGTCTAGAACGCTAACTGTCAGATTTCGAGGAGGACTTTTCCTTTGGGGTGGGGTATATTGTTTCAAAGGAAATACACATTTTGTTACACTGAAAAAGATATAATAATGTGTCAACTCCAACAAGCTGTTGTCATGTCAAAATTCTTAGGACCTTGTCTTAATAAACAGTTAAGAAAAATTAATAATATATCCAACTATATGCTGTCTACAGATGACATATTTTAGATTCAAAGATACAAATAGACTGAAAGTAAAAGGGTGGGAAAAGATAGATCAAAGAAGCTGGAGGAGTGACAATTCTAACTGAATTAGAGATTAGATCAAAATTAAAAACAAAAATGTTACTAGAGATAAAGAGGGTACTTTATAGAATGGACTGAATATTATCTTGCCTTAAAAACGAATGAATGACGCCTCCTGAGGAAATAGCTCTCACACCTCTTTCTGAAAAGATTAAAAAAAAAAACAAAACCAATGAAGTACTGATACATGCTACAACATGGATCGACCTTGAAAACACTATGCTAAGTGTATATCATATTAGATGATTCCATTTATATGAAATGTCCAAAACAGGCAAATGTAGAGAGACAGAAAGTAGACTAGCACTTGCTTAAAGCTGGGGGAAATGGCAGGATGGTGGTGAGAGGGGAGGTGATAGCTAAAGGGTATGGGATTTCTTTTTGAGGCAATGAAAATGTTGTAAAAATTGACTGTGATGATGGTTGCACATCTCTGGTATACACTAAAACCTTTTAACTGTATGGTACGTGAATTATATCTCAATAAAGCTGTTAAAAAGAATTACTATAACACAATGGCAGTTCTGGGCCAGGTGGACTTTGTGCCAGCAAGGACTTTGGTATCCAGTAAATTGCATTCATCCAGGTCCTCCCAATCGCAGTTGCCAAGATGGAATTACAAGTGCAAGAATTTTATTATGGGAAACACATGTGTGCAATAAAATGGGCAGGGAGATGGAAAAGGCTGGGAGAGCTGTGACAATGCAAGCCTGGTCCTGAGAGGAGAGCTGGGGGGAAGCTGGGATGGAGGTGTCCTAGACCACCATGGGGTCTGATAAAGGGCTGGCAAGGCTGTCGGAGCGCCCTCCAGCCCAAATTGGCCATCAGAGGAGTTTCCTGCCTTAATAGCCTTATACTTTGTCATTCGATGGGAACCGCCCAGGGAAGCATGTCCTCCTTGCAAATGCAGGGTGGAATTCAGAGTGTGCTGGAACCTTTGTTAATTGTGCTCCCTGTAGTTGGAAGTCTGTGAGGCAGTCTCATGGCCACGACACAGAGTGTTTCAAATCCCAGTTCAACAACGCACTAACCAGGTTACCCACTCTAACCCTCAGTTTCCTCATCTATAAAATGAGGATAGTAGTCATACCTACCTCACGGGGTTGTTGTGAAGGTAAGAAAACGTATATATAGGGAGAGGATGTAGCTCAGTGATTGAGTGCCTGCTTCCATGTACTAGGTCCTGGGTTCAATCCCCGGTACCTCTTTAAAAAGAAAAAGTACATAAACTGCCTAACACAGAATAAACCATGCCATAAGTGTTCAACAAATAGTAGCTATTACTAATATTCTTGTATTTACAACTACTAATATTATTGGTATTTCTTTCTAGATTTGATGTACCTTCATTATTCTGTTAGTTTTTTGCATCATATTGTAGTTCTTTTTCCAAGATATCATATGCTGTCCACAGACATTTTAAAGACTGCATTACATTCTATAGTTTATTAACTGTTCTACTAATCATGAGGCTTTTTAATTTTTCTGCTACTATAAAACATTTTGTGGTAGTCATTTCTATGTAGAAATATTTTCCCTATATTTGTGATTAAAGAGTGTGAATATTTTTACGAGTCCTGATCCATGTTGCCAAATTTGCTCTCCAGAGAATGGGGGCAGGTTTACATTCCAACCAGCAGCCCGTGAGGGTACTCAGTTCACCATACCCTTATCCTGCCCTGGGTATCAGTTTTATATTTTTAAATATTTGATAATTGGAAAGGCAAAATGGTATCTTTTTTTTTTTTTTTTTTTAAGATTTATTTATTTTATCCATTTTTACCACTCCCCCTGCCCCGTTTTGCTGTTTTTGTGTGTCCATTCGCTGGGCAACTCTTTGTGTCTGCTTCCTGCCTTCTCTTCTCATCCTTCTCCTCCTGTCTTCACTGGGATTCGATCCTCAGAACCTCCACTGTGGGAGAGAGGCATCCTACTGCCTGTACCACCTTAGTTCCTGGTTTTTCGGCACGTCTCGTCTTGGCTCTCCCTTGTGTCACTCTCCTGTTACATTATCATCTTGCTACATGGCTTGGCAGGGCCTGACAGTGCACCCACGCATGGGGCCTGGCAGCCCGCGTGCCTTCTATATTTTCCTTTTTTTATTTTTACCGGGAGGTCCCGGGGATTGAACCCAGGTCCCTCCATATAGGAGGCGGATGTCCAACCATTTGAGCCACATCCGTCCCCCTGCTATATCTCTTAAGGTTGACCAAAGATACCTACAGTTACAGTCTTTTCCCATACAGGATGGTCATATAATAAATCAGGCTTAGTTTATCACCAGCATTCCAAAAACCAGACCTAGGGAGAAAAACTAGGTCTGGGGACACATGCGTGGTTTCTAATATAGCGAATGTTTAGCCTACCCTGATTATCACAAAATCAAGACAGAGAATATTCACAGCAAAATGATATCTTATTTATTTGTTCTCTGCTTCTCCTAAGAGTTTTCCAAATTTGTGCATACAGGCAATATTGTACACAGAAGTAATTCTTTTGTGAATTGTCCTTGCTCATTTATTTTTTTCAATTAATTTATAGAATTTGTTTAATATAATTGCCCAAGACCCCTCCCATTCTGTTGCCTTTCGAGTTATTTTGATGTCTAGGAGTCTTTTATTGGTCTAAGCTATTGACATTTCTTTTATAATTTCTTCTATCTCTTTTAAACCTAGCCCATCCTCCTATAGCAAGCACACTTTCTTTACAGATGGTTCACAGCGAAACTACAGCTTGATGGTAGCAGATAACACCATTGAACTGCATATCTGAAAGGGATTAAATGGGAAATTTTAGGTTGTGTATATGTTACCAGAATTAAAAAAAAAAAACAAACAAACTCATGGAACTGTACACTCACAGAGTGAACCCTAATGTAAACTACAGAGTCTAGTTAACAGTGTAATTTAAATCATATTGTTTCATAAATTGTCTCAAAGGAACCACAGCAGTACAAAATGTTAATAGGGAAAAGGGAGGGAGAGTGGGGCCGTGTACGGGAACTCCATTCTTTCTGCATAATTTTTCTGTAAATCTATAATAACTGCTCTAATAAATTTTTAAAAAGCTTCTTTCTACATTTTTTTAAAAAGTGAAACCATCAACTGAATGCTCAAATGATAAAAAATTGAGAATGATGGAACAGGACTGTATTAGTCAGCCAAAGGGGTGCTGATGCCAAATACCAGAAATCTGTCGGCTTGTATAAAGGGTATTCACTGGGGTAGAATCTTACAGTTCCCAGGCCATAAAGCGTAGGTTACTTTCCTCACCAGTCTATTGCCATGTGTTGGAGCAAGATGGCTGCCCACGTTCAGCCTTCCTCTTCCTCCTAAGGCTCCATGGTCAGGCTCTCTAGGCTTTGTCTCTCTCCCCAGGGCTTGATTCTCTGATTCTCTCCAGGCTCAGCTCCTCTGCTCTCTCCACAAGACCAGCTGTAGACTATCAGGCGAACGGCTCATCTCTTTTCCCAGGACCTTCTCTCCTTCCTCATGACCAAGCTCCTCTGTGGCTTAGTTCCCAGGGATCCAGCTCAAAAACTCAGCATCAGAACTCCAACTCTGTTCCTTGCCGCGTCTTTTATCTATGAGTCCCCACCCACCAAGGGGCAGGGACTCAACCCCCTACTGATCGTGGCCCAATCAAAGCCCTGATCATTATTTAATCAAGTAAAAGTAAAACCTCTGAATCCAATCCATTGTAAAACCCCTAGAGGAAAAGACCAGGTTAAAAAGATAATCCAATATTTCTTTTTAGAATGCATCAATACCAAACTGCTACAATGACCAATCAATACATGCTGGCTTAAACAACGTCTCTCCCTCCACCGCCTTTGTCTGAACCCCTAGAAACCCTAAGCTGTTAGACTCTGGGAGACAGACGCGAGCCCACACTCTCGTCTCCGGCCAGTGCACCTCGCAGTGAGCCCTGCTTTTCTCGCAATCCTGCCCTGACCTCCGTGGCATCTGGTAACAGGACTGGGGCGCAGCCGGAGGCCTTTCTCAGGAACTGACTTGGCCCCCCTTTTGCGCGTTAGGCCCGGGATCTTCACCCTCACTGCTGAGGAAGGCTCCTTCCCGCGCCCAGGGGCTGCCGGGGCCTCCAGCGCTGCGATGGCGGAGGAGGCCGGGGACGCCCGGCGGCTGGGTGGGCCCGCTGCCCGCAGGGACCTGCATTTTTACCACCCGGATCTGTACGGCTCCGAGGACAGGCCGCAGCTCTTCCCGCAGGAAAACCCTGCAACGCGAGCGGAGGCAGCGCGGCCTGGAGCGGCCGGGGAGCCGAGCGGGCCGGCGAGGGGCACGGCCCCCGGAGACCCCCGGCGGGCGCTGGGCCACCCGGCGCAGCTCCACGGGCTGGCCGACGCCCACGAGCTGGGGGACGACTTTGAGGACGAGGCCGCGCTCGGGGCCGGGCTGGCGGGGCCCGCGGGCACGCGGAGGGCCCCCGCGCGCGAGCAGCGGGACTGGCGCCCGGGCGGGGCCGGGGCCGAGGCCGCCCACCTGGGCGCAGGGGGCCCCGAGCTGCGCGCCGCCGGCAGGTACGCGCAGGGCCGCGCGGGCGAGGAGCACGAGTGCTACGTCATCCCCGAGGAGGACGGCGAGGACGAGGCGGCCGCCGCCTTCTGCGCCACCTGCAGGAGGCCCATCCCAGCTCTCGACGAGGTCCTCGGTGAGCACAAGGGGCACGAGGTGACCCCGCTCGAGAAAGCCCTGGAGAGCGCCAAGGTACACGGTGGCCTCGGCGCCCCTTGCCCTCGACGGTGCCCGGGCGGCTCGGACGTGCGCAGGGAGCGCGCCTGAGGTGACGGTGTTTCCTTAAGGTGTTTCCCTGTGACCCCCTGTTTGCTAGGACGAAATTCACAGAAACATGTACAAGCTGGAAAAGCAGATTATCGAGATGGAAAATTTTGCGAGTCACTTGGAAGAGGTGTTCGTCACGGTGGAGGTAAGAGCGCACGCGAGGGGCTGGGTGGGCAGCGGCTCTGGCCGCAAGGTAGAGAAGCTGCTTTCTTACAACACGAGGCGTCGAGGTGGGGAGCCTTTCCCGAGGGCCCTCTTCCCTCACCCCCACCCCGTGCCCCCCTGTGGTACCTGGGCATGGACCTGCTGGAATGGGCTACCTGTGGGCATTCCCTGCTGAACTCTAAGAGCGCACCGAGGCTAGGTCTTTACGTGCCCCGCCTTCCACAAGGTATGTTTCAGGGCAGGTAGTTTATATGTGTCTGTTGAGTGAATGAATAAGGCAGAAAGTTTCCAGTCTTAGCCCTTCTCCTTCCCGGGTGGTATGTGGCTTAGCTCCCTCTTCCCTCCTAAAGGTGGCATTAGCCATTGGACGCCCCTCGTGTGAGCTCAGGTGGTGAAGAGATGAGCAGCTTTCCTCTGACCTTGGCTTTTCGTCCTTATTTATTTATTTCTTCCTCACACCCAGAACCCGTTGGTGCTGTTTGTTGCAAATGTCAGTGTAGCCGGAGACAGTGGGGTTCCATGCCTTTTCCTTGTTCTTGGGGGTTGTGGATTCAAGGCCTTGGAGGGGGGGGTAACATTGACTACCTAAAGCCAGGTGTGAACTGTGCAGCTGTTTCTAGTTTTAAGGGGCAGCATTCCCGCTTCTGCCTGTTAGTGACTCTCAAACACAGGCATGCTTTTAGCTGTGCATGGGTTAAAAAGTAAGTTTGCATGTTGTCTTTGCCTGTTTAGCAATTTGCAGACTTTCCTTGAGAGATCAGTAAGGATTGT
The DNA here is from genome assembly GCA_026826555.1 of Tolypeutes matacus. NCBI lineage: Eukaryota > Metazoa > Chordata > Mammalia > Cingulata > Chlamyphoridae > Tolypeutes > Tolypeutes matacus. Next base: position 1,565,693 of record JAKSZT010053832.1, read on the forward strand.
AGGACTTCCTGTCCTTTGCAGGCCCCTCTTCCCATTCTGACATAGGGAAGAGTGTGGGCTCTTGAAACAAAGGCCGTAGTTTCAAACCCCGACTACGGAGCTAGAAGCTGCTGCCCTGTAACTTGCCCATTGTTCACGATTGGGCTCTGAAAGCTACACAGAACGAGGCCAGTTCCTCTTTCATGGGCCAGCCTGGATAAGACATTGCGAGACAGCCGTCTATGTTCAATGTGCTCTTTTTTTATTTTTTATTTTTAAACACAGATGAATAAATATATACATTTCTCAATTAAATGTAATGGATACATATAATTTTTTTTTTTTAAATCAAACAGTATGTTACTCAATATATTTGGTTCATAGCAACGCATTCATACGGTATTTGTCCTATTGTGTCTGGCTTGCTTCACTCAACATAATGTCCTCCAGGTTCATCCATGTTGCCATATGCTTTACGACTTCATTTCTTCTTACAGCTGCGTAATATTCCTTCGTGTGACTAGACCACAGTGTGTTTATCCATTCATCTGTTGACGGACACCTGGGTTGTTTCCAACTTTTGGCAATGGTGAATAATGTGGCTATGAACATCGGTGTGCAGATGTCTGTTCGTGTCACTGCTCTCAGTTCTTCTGGGTATATACCCAGTAGTGGTATTGCAGGGTCACATGGCAAGTCTATATTCAACTTCTTTAGGAACTGCCACACAGTCCTCCATAGTGGTTTTACCATCCTGCATTCCCACCAACAGTGAAGAAGTGTTCCTATCTCTCCACATCCTCTCCAACACTTGTAGTTCTCTGTCTTTTTAATAGTGGCCATTCTGATAGGTGTGAAATGATACCTCATTGTAGTTTTGATTTGCATTTCCCTAATCATGAGTGATGTTGAGCATTTCTTCATGTGTTTTTTTTGCCATTTGTATTTCTTCTTCAGAGAAATGTCTATTCAAGTCTTTGGCTCATTTTTTAATTGGGTCATTTGTCTTTTTATTGTTGAGTTGTAACATCTCTTTATATATCCTGGATATTAAACCCTTATCAGATATGTGATTTCCAAATATTTTTTCCCATTGAGTTGGCTGCCTTTTCACCCTTCTGACAAAGTCCTGTGAGGTGCAAAAGTGTTTAATTTTGAGGAGGTCCCATTTATCTACTTTTTCTTTTGTTGCACGTGCTTTGGGTGTAAGGTCCAAGAAAGCACCACCTACTACAAGGTCTTGAAGATGTTTCCCTACATTTTCTTCTAGTAGTTTTATGGTCCTGGCTTTTATATTTAGATCTCTGATCCATTTTGAGTTGATTCTTGTATAGGGGGTGAGATAGGGGTCCTCTTTCATTCTTTTGGTTATAGATAATCCAGTTCTTCCAACACCATTTGTTGAAGAGACTGTTTTTTCCCATTAGCATGGGTTTGGTAGGTTTGTTGTCAAAAACCAGTTGACTGTATAGGTGAGGGTATATTTCTGGATTCTCAATTCTATTCCACTGATCGATGTGTCTATCTTTATGTCAGTACCATGGTGTTTTGACCACTGTAGCTTTGTAATATGTTTCAAGGTCAGGCAGTGAAATTCCTCCCATGTTGCTCTTCTTTTTTAGAATGCTTTTGGCTATTCGGGTGCACTTACCCTTCCAGATGAATATGGTAATTGCCTTCTCTAATTCTGTAAAGTAAGCTGTTGGGATTTTGATTGGTATTGCATTGAATCTATAAATCAGTTTGGGCAAGATTGACATCTTCATGATATTTATTCTTCCAATCCATGAACATGGAATGTCTTTCCATTTGTTTAGGTCTTTTTAAATTTCTTTCAGCATTGTTTTGTAGTTTTCTGCATATAGGTCCTGTACTTCCTTGGTTAAATTAACTCCTAGGTATTTGAGTCTTTTTGTTGCTATTGAAAATGGAATTTTCCTCCTGATTTCCTCCTCAGATTGTTCAGTACTAGTGTACAAAAACATTACTGATTTTTGCATATTGATCTTGTATCCTGCCACTTTGCTAAACTCATTTATTAGTTCAAGTAGCTTTGTTGTGGATACTTCAGGATTTTCTAAATACAAGATCATGTCATCCACAAACAGTGAGAGTTTTACTTCCTCTTTTCCTATTTGGATGCCTTTAATTTTCTTGTCTTGTCTAATTGCCCTCGCTAGAACTTCTAGTACAATGTTGAATAACAATGGTGACAGTGGGCATCCTTGTCTTGTTCCTGATCTTAGGGGGAAAGCTTTCAACCTTTCCCCATTGAGTATGATGTTGGCTGTGGGTTTTTCATATATGCCTTTTATCATATTGAGGCATTTTCCTTTTATTCCTATCTTTTGAAGTATTTTTATCAAAAAAAGATGTTGGATTTTGTCGAATGCCTTTTCTGCATCTATTGAGATGATGATGTGGTTTTTTTCCTTCAATTTGTTAATGTGGTGTATTACATTGATTGATTTTTTTTATGTTGAAACAGCCTTGCATACCAGGAATAAATCCCACTTGGTCGTGATGTATAAGTCTTTTGATATGCTGTTGGATTCGATTTGCAAGTATTTTGTTGAGAATTTTTGCATCTATGTTCATTAGAGAGGTTGGTCTGTAATTTTCTTTTCTTGTGGAATCTTTATCTGCCTTTGGTATTAGGGTGATGTTGGCTTCATAAAATGTGTTGGGTAATTTTCCCTCCTCTTCAATTTTTTGGAAGAGTTTAAAGAGGATTGGTGTTAATTCTTTTAGAAATGCTTGGTAGAATTCACCTGTGAAGCCATCTGGTCCTGGTCTTTTCTTTGCTGGGAGATTTTTGATGATGGATTCAGTCTCCTTAGTTGTGATTGGTTTGTTAAGTTCTTGTATTTCTTGTTGTGTCAGTGTAGATTTGTTATGAGTTTCTAGAAATTTGTCCATTTCATCCAGGTTGTCTAGTTTGTTGGCATATAGTTTCTCATAATATCCTCTTATGATTCTTTTTATTTCTGTGAGGTCATTTGTAATTTCCCCCCTTTCATTTCTGATTGTATTTATTTGCATCTTCTCTCTTTTTTTCTTTGTTAGTCTAGCGAGGGGTTTGTCAATTTTATTGATCTTCTCAAAGAACCAGCTTTTGGTTTTGTTGATTTTCTCTATTGCTTTTCTGTTCTCATTTTCATTTATTTCTTCTCCAATCTTTATTATTTCTTTCCTTCTTTTTGCTTTGGGATTGGTTTTCTGTTCTTTTTCTAGTTTCTCAAGTTCAGTTAAATCTTTGAGTTTAGCTCTTTCTTGTTTTTTCTTGAGAGGGCTATAAATTTCCCTCTCAAGACTGTCTTTGCTTTATCGAATAAGTTTCTTGTTTGTTTGTTTCCCTTTTTTTTTTAATTGTTGGTTGTTTTTTTTTTATTGTGGGTAAAAATCAAAATTTTCACAATACATACCAATATTTGTAAAATAATATATATAAGTATATATGCATATATGTGCATTTGCTTACAAAAATGTTTATATATATATATAATCCAATAAGTTTTGATAAATTGTGTTCTCATTTTCATTTGTCTCAATATATTTACTGATTTCACCTGCAATTTCTTCTTTGACCCACCGAATATTTAGGAGTGTGTTGTTCAGTCTCCACACATTTGCAAATTTACTTTTTTCCTGTCTGTTATTGATTTCTAGTTTCTTTCCATTATGATCTGAGAAGGTGCTTTGTATGATTTCAATCTTTTTATATTTATTGAGAGCTGTATTGTGACCTAACATGTGGTCTATCCTGGAGAAAGATCCATGGGCACTTGAGAAGAATGTATAGCCCGCTGAGTTTGGATGCAGTGTTCTGTATATGTCTGTTAGGTCTAACTTGTTTATCATATTGTTCAAGTTCTCTGTTTCCTTGTTGATCTTCTGTCTAGTTGTTCTATCTAATGATATGAGAGGGGTGTTGAAGCCTCCGACGATTATTGTAGAAATGTCTATTTCTCCCTTCAGTTTTGCCAGAGTTTGTCTCATATATTTTGGGGCACCCTGGTTAGGTGCGTAGATATTTATGACTGTTATATCTTCCTGGAGGATCGTCCCTTTTATTAATATGTAATGGCCTTCCGCATCTCTTATCACTTTTTTGCATTTAAAGTCTGTTTTGTCTGATATTAGTATAGCTACCCCTGCTCTTTTCTGTTTACTATTCGCGTGGAGTATCTTTTTCCAACCTTTTACTTTCAGCCGGTTTGTATCCCTGGGTCTGAGGTGAGTTTCTTGTAAGCAGCATATGGATGGCTCATGTTTTTTTATCCATTCTGTCAGCCTCTATCTTTTGATTGGGGAATTTAATCCATTCACATTCAATGATATTACTGAAAATGCACTATTTATTTCCTCCATTTTATTCTTTGGTTTTCATATGTCATCGTGTTTTTGTCTCTCTTTTGGTTATCCTTTCTGCTTTTCTTTCTTCTATACTCTCCTCCAAACCTCTCTCTCCTGTCTTTTTCTTTCGGGTTCTAAGGCTTCCTTTAATATTTCCTGCAAAGGTGGATTCTTTTTTGCAAACTCTCTTAGTTTCTGTTTGTTTGTGAATACTTTATATTCACCTTCATATTTGAAGGACAGTTTTGCTGGATAAAGAATTCTTGGCTGGCAGTTTTTCAGTTTCCTAATTGTATCTTACTAGTGTCTTCTTGCCTCCATGGTTTCTGAAGAGAAATCTGCACTAAGTGTTATTGGACATCCTTTGTATGTGATCGTTTGCTTTGCTTCTCTCTTGCTGCTCTGAGAATTTTCTCTTTATTTTTTACACTTGACATTCTGAATAGTATGTGTCTTGGCGTAGGTCTGTTTGGATTTATTCTCATTGGGGTACGGTGTGCTTCTTGGACATGTAAGTTCATTTCTTTTGTGAGAGTTGGGAAATTTTCAGCTATTATTTCCTCAAATACTCTTTCTGCTCCTTTTCCTTTCTCTTCCCCTTCTGGAACTCCCATGATACGTATGTTGTTGCGTTTTGTGTTATCATTCAAATCTCTGTGTGCCTGCTCAATTTTTTCCATTCTTTTCTCTCTCTGTTCTTTTCTCTCTTCAATTTTAGCTGCTCTGTCTTCAGTATCACTTATTCTTTCTTCTATCATTTCAAGTCTGCTGTTGTATGCCTCAAATGTATTTTTGACTTCACCTATTGTGTCTTTCATTCCCATGAACTCCATTACTTTTCTGTGCAGGATTTCAAATTCATCTTTGCATTCACTCAATGTCTTCTTTATGTCATTTATCTCTTTAACTATATTGTCTTTCATCTCATTAATTCGATTTTGGAAATTTGTGCTCATCTCACTGATTAGTTCTCTCAAATTCTGCATCTCTTCTGGGACTTTACTGTATTCCTTTTCTTGGGCCATGTCTTCTATTTTCTTAGTATGGCTCGTAATCTTTTGCTGGTGCTTAGGCATCTGGTTAGTTTGTATTTTACTTAGATGCTCTATCTCTTTCTCTTTTATAGGGTTTTAGTGGCAGGAGGCTGTGAGTTACCACAGCTCTTTGATTTTTGGCTCAACCTTGATTGTTAGGACTGTTCTGCTGGTTGCTCAAAACTGGGCACTGGACCCAGTAATTGGTTGTAGAGCCGTTTCCTAGGGCCTTGGGCAGGGAGGCTATAGAGGCCAGGAAAAGCCTCTCCTACTTATTAATTTTCTTATGTGCACTTCCTTGGTCTGCCAGGAGATGGCGCTTGTTGGCAGCTCTCAATTCAATGCCTGGTTGGAGTGTATTTGTTGTGACACAGACCAGATCAATGTGATAGAGCTTCCTGTCTGGGGCCTAAGAGCCTTGTAATTCAAACTTTCTGAGACAATTCTCCAGACTTCTCTGGTAGCACCCCCTTTTTCCCAGCTAGGAAATATTTCCAGTCCCTTCTGAATCCTCAATAATCAGTCCCTGTTAGTAGAGGAGGAGATTGGGAGGTTTGTAGATCTTTAGCCCCTTGCAGGCCTCAAGGCAAACAAAGGCACAGCCCCACCCAGCCTGGAAGGGCTCTCGGGACAGGGCAGACCAAACCTGGGAGTCCAAAGCAGTGTCAGCCCCAGGCTCTCTCTCCACTCTCCTATGGAGTCCTCAACAATTAGTCCAGGCTAGGAGAGAGGGAGGTTGTGAGGGTCAGATTTCTCCAGTCCGTCCTAGGCTCCCAGGGCAAACCGCCATGTGGAAGGGTCCGTGGGGCTCCTCAGCCCAAATTTGCAGGTCAGAACCTGAGTCAGCCTAAGACTGTGGCCCTCTCTCTCCCCTTTCCGGGAGTGGTAGATCCCTGGAGCCCCCTTTGTCTGTGGCCGCAGCCCCAGAGGCCCGAGAATTCTGAAGAGTGTGGGGAGGGTGCCGGCAGCAGCAGAAGCTGTTAGTTCCAACTCACGGTTCTGTCATCTCAATTTCCCTCTTTTGTCCCTCTCTCCTCTGGGTGGTGTGCAGCCTTCACCTGCTGTCCTAAACCCTAGAAGATCTTTTTCAGGGCTGTTTCAGCCTGTCCTCTAGCTAGTTTTCTGGAGAAGAGATTCTTGTGTCTTACTAGTCCACCATCTTCCCGGAAGTCCTCAATGTGTTCTTTTCTTTACCCTTTACCTATTTTTTTTTTTTAAAGATTTAATATTTATTTATTCCGCCCCCCCCTCCCGCCACCAGCTCTCTGTGCAGACCGGCTTGCCCTCACCAGGAGGCCCTGGGAACCAAACCCAGGGCCTCCCATATGGTAGACAGGAGCCCAGCCACTTGAGCCACACCCGCTTCCCCCTTTACCTATTTTTTATAAGATGCATACGTTTCTGTGCCTGTCACCAAACATGGGCGTGTATAGTAGGTATGTGTATGCCACTGTGATGGCAGAGCTAACCCAGCCTTTCAGATGTGGCAGCCCAGGCCTGAGAGCCATGGCACTCTCCCCTTCCGCTCCCTTCATGCAGACACCCGACTTCTATTAATGCAACCTCAGCTGGTATCAACTGGAGTGCCTCACATGAATTCACCAAGTCCCAGGCACCTTTTTCATGAAGCTACCTCCAGTCTTGAAAGGGAGGAGAGCGACTGCCCGAATCCCCTGTGGAAGGCACAGAGAAGGGGCGAGTCCTTCTCCTCCAAGCATAGGGTGGTGGTAGGAAGGGTTAGTGTACCACGTGGGAGAAAACTTCCACCCTGCTCATCAGCTCACAGATCAAAGTATCTTCACCCTCAGCAAGGACCTGGAAGCCATGCTTTTCTGTTCAACCCTGGGGACTCATTTATTGCTCTCCCCTCTTCTCCACCACTCTGATCAAGTCTAATGCACATAGTAGGTGCTCAGTAAATGCCCCTACATGATTAATAAAAGCCTCTTCTTTGGAAGTGTCCCCGTCATCTGATGAGAATGACATCAAGGAGCCCCCCAGAGCTCTCCTGGTCTTCTTGCCTGTGCATGGAGGACTGGAAGTCAATATGCTCATGGCTGTTTCTCCCCCTCCATGCTCCAGAATGTAGCACCTTCACAACCTCGTGCTGCCTTCCTGCATTTCCTCATCTCTTAGGCAGGACCACCAGCCACAGCCCATATTTCCCTTTGCCTTACTTTCCCCTAGCTGGTCGGAGAATCTGTGTGATCCTGGTGTTTGTGTGGTCCCAGCGTCAGGGCGTGGAGGTGAGTGTCATGAGATGGTGCGAGATCAGGAGGAAAGGAGAGGTGGGAAGCTTCCAGGACACACATCTCCACGTTGACGTCCAAGGTCCGTTGGCAGGCTGACTCTTCCCTGATAATCTCCCTGGCCAGTTGTCATGGTGATGGGAGGTGGTTAGCCCGGGGAGAGGATTGTCAAATGCTGCCGGGAGAGAAAGCGGTCCTTCTTGCTAAGTAGCTGCAGGGAGCTGACTAGGCTGGAGACGCCTGTGCTCTAGCTCGCTCTGTGCCCAGCCCAGAAGCCTGGGGAGGGATGACAGCCACGACACGGCTGAGGGACCAAAAATGAGCCCTGGGTAGATACGTATTCATACCCTTAATGATTCCATATCCAACACCCCACATGTACTGAAATGACGAGGTTAGCTGTCTTGCAGGAGAATTTTGGAAGACAAGAACAAAACTTCGAGTCGCATTACAATGAGATCTTGGAAATGCTTGCTCAAAAATATGAAGAAAAAATACAAGCACTAGGAGAGAAAAAGAAAGAGAAGCTGGAAGCCTTGTATGGACAACTGATCAGCTGTGGAGAAAACCTTGACACCTGCAAGGAGCTGATGGAAACAATAGAGGACATATGTCATGAAGAGAAGGTTGATTTCATAAAGGTCAGTGAGGAAATGAAATAGTGAATTGAAATGACAGTCACGCCGGTGGCCGGTTAGGCTGTCCTCTCCCCACCTGGAGGTGTCAGAGTCAACGTTTATGATCCAGTGGGTGTTTGCGTTGGGGAGGTTGTCAGCCCCCATCTCTGCATAGCTTCGCCGTGAGTGGCGGAGAACGCTCGCGAGCTGTTCCCTCCACCGTGGCTGACACAGCAGCAGCGTCTTTGTTACCGAGAGAGCTCCCCCCATCCTGAAATGGAGCCAAGGCGGCTCCCAGAGAACTTTCTGGCCACCTGAGATGGCTCCTTGGAGCTCTGGGGAGAAATCTGTCCAAGCTAAAAAATCAACTTGAATTTCCCAGTTACAAGGGTAGCTGTTAAAAATCTTACTTCATCAAATCAGACGTGCAAAAACATTCAGTTCTTAATTTTCTTGAAACCAAATTGAATCTGACCCGAGTCCCCAAGCAGCTGGCTCTGGGAATTTCAATTTCAGGCAGAGCTGGGATCCCCTCTCTTCCCAAGATCCTACAGGAATGCGGGGGCAGAAGTGGTGTCCAGGAATTAGGGGAGGGGTCTTCAGCATCCCAAGCATCGTGATCGTCCCAGCCCAGGGTCGCCCCCCAAAGGCCAGCAGTGTCTCCTTGCTGCCGTGCTTGGGGCAAGGGGCCCGTGACTAAAGCTGGGAAGCAATTTGGCAGGCACCGTTAGGCCACGACGCGCATCCCTTTTGAACCAGGGGTCCCACCCTCTTTCAAAGACATAACCCAGAATGTGGGGGAAATTGCATATGTGAAAGTGTTCTTCTCGCTGTTGTTTATGATGGCGAAAAATTGGAAAGAGCCAAAACATCCAGCAGGGGAGGAATGGGTGAGTCAACGATGGCGTCTCCAGCGAAGGAGCTGTTATGCTCACTTTCACACTGATGGCGCAGGGGGCCATTTGTAATCTGAAGGCGCTTACATAACCTACAGGGGGAAAGCAGCAGGTGTGCCCCGTTTAGGCTCGGCACACACAGCCGCTGAGAATGTGGGAGAAAAGGTGCAGGCACTATGGGGGAATATTATGATAGGGTGGCGGGATGTGCCCGATTTTTTTCTTTTCCCTAATTTCCAAGTTTTAAAAAAATATGCTTCTGTTATTGTATAGTTTGAACAAGACATTTATTTCCAAAAACAATGTAACCTTTCCCCCTTTCCCCTCCTTTTTAGGATGCAGTGGCTATGGCTGACAGGTAATCCTCTTGTCCTGACGTGTATTCTGTTTTCCTGTTCCTTCCACCTCTGGGTATCCAAGCAGACTCCGTCTCACTTGGCTGTGTGATTACAGTTTCAGCTTTTGTGTCTGGCCCTAAGTCTCCAGTTGCAGTTGCAGACTCTCAGGGCTGGAAGGGGGCCTGTGGCGAGGCCCAGCCTAGCCTGTGGTCAGATCTCCCTCCAAACCCCTCTTTTCACCTGGGGGGGAACCGAGATCCGGAGAGGCTGTGACCACCTGGCTTTTGTGCCAGGCCCCAGGCTGTGGGGCTGCAGAAAGCACAGGCATTTTTAGAGTCAGACAGACAAAAGTTCAAATCCTGCAGCTCTGCCCCGTGACCTTGGGCACGTCCAACCAGTCTAGAACTCGCCTTATCTACCAAGAGGGATAGTTTTATGGGAATTAAGTGAGACGGTGTCTGTAAAGCAGCTTGAACATAGGAACTTAATTATGTAAGGGTTAGCCCTTACGTTATGATACGGGTTCTGGCAAAAGACAGACGTGGCTTCACATTCTGTCTCTGCCACTTACAAACCAGGGAGCAGGTCCAAGAAGACCCAGAGCAGCTCCAGAGCACTCGGCCACGCAGACAGGCAGCCCCGGGGAGTCAGGGGTGCGTGGGGGCGAGAGTTTTCACAGGGTGTGGCTCGGGATCCTGTGGGCGGATCTCCCCCCAGCCCCAGCCCCCTCTCCTTTTCCATGGCACAGACCAGTCCCACCCATCCCACCAATGACCTTCCAGGGCAGTCACTGAAGCAGGTGGTAGGAGGCAGCCAGCGGCGTGTTAAAATAAAGAAAGAAAACGCAGTGAAGAGGCTCTCTCGGCTTGTTAGTGGCCCAGCGGTATAGGCACACCCCGGGGAGGACGCCCCTCCGTTCTCGTTCCTGTGACTTTTTATACCGACAGACTAGGCCAGTTCCTGAAAACAAAAACAGACGTGGAAATCTCTGCCCAGCCTGACTTTGAAGACCAGAGCTTGGACTTCTCCGACGTGGAGCAGCTGATGGATTCCATTCACACCATCCCAGGTGTGGGGCTCACCTGGTGCAGACCTCTCGGTTCTTCCGGATTTCCCTGAGCTTGAGGAAGCGACTCTGACGGCCAAAACAATCATAAAGCTCTAGCAACAAGGGTTTTCATGTGTTCGTCTTTATGGCTTGTAAGACTTAGGGTAGACTAGAGGCTGGTCTGCTGGGGTAGGTGCCCATGCTTACCGTGGACTCGCACTGGCTCCAGGAAACTTTAAGATATATTCCGGTCACAGGCCTCCCGCCTAACTGACCCCTAGCGAGTAGCTTGGATTTTTTCCTTAAATGTGACATTTACGTTCCTCCTGGGGCGGGGGGGGGTGCTGTTTAACATAGTGGTTAAAAGTGTGGACTTTGGAGCACTATGGAGCTGGGTGAGAATTGCCTCTGCCACTTCCCAGCTGTGTGACCTTAGACAACTTACCTAACCTCTCTGGGCCTCCTTATCTGTAAAGTGCCCATCACAATGCCTCATGAGGATATGGTGAGAATTAAATGAGGTAGTGTATGTACAGCATGTCATGTGGTACCAGATAGCTCTTAAAACTATTACTTTGGTTGCTTATTTCTAAGAATACTGCTAGAACTCAATCTTCTTCCTTTCCTCTCCAAAACCCAACAACATGATTGGGAATGAAGTCGCGTGTATCATTTTAGTTTTTTTTCTTGGAATAGATTTTTTTTTTTAATGAAAATGAGATCACACTGTTTTGTAATCTGCTTTTTTTCAGCAGACAATTATGATGAACAGTTTCCTGTACTGGTAAATTCTTCTACACCACCGTTGTGATGACTGCATAAATAGTCTATCATATGGTGGTAACTTAATTTGTTTACTTAATTTTTAATTGCTGTACACTTAGGATGTTTCTAGATCTTTCACCATTATAAACCATAATATAATGAACGTCCTTTCTCATAAATCATTGGGGCATCCTTAGAATCACTGGGCCAGTGGGAGACTTCACTGAGCTGCGATGCCCATTGGATGGCCCTTTCCCCCTTCTAGGGCTGATTCTGCCCAAATAACCAGGCCTCATCGTTTGGAAGGAACGGCAGTGCTTGAGAAACGCCGGCACTTTGCTTCACCCTCCCAAGCCCAGTCTCCAGGAGACCATCACTCTCTTGTTCACCTCTGTTGCCTCGTGAGCGGCTTGTCTGCCCCTAGGACCACCCCTCCTCTCACACTTCATCTTTCCAGGCTGCTCTGGACAGTGCATCCTGGATTTTGTAATTTGGGGACATAGGTTCTTTTTTTTTAAAGATTTTATTTATCCATTCATTTATCCCCCCCCTGCTGCCCGTGCTCGCTGGGTCAGCCAACCACGCCCTGCGGGCGGGCCCGCCCCCACCAGGAGGCCCCGGGAACCGAACCCGGGGCCTCCCACATGGCAAACGGGAGCCCCACCGATTGAGCCACAGCCGCTTCCCGGGACATAGGTTCTTTGTCTTCCTCCTTACCTTTGTCATGTTACAGTTTTCCCATCCCTGACCAGAAAGGAAAGACTGAGTGACAGTACAGGAAACGGCTTTTGGTTGAAGCTGTGCTCTTACCTGGACTGGTGGAGTTCAAGCTTTGATGCGGAGAATGTTTTCACAAGCCTGGGAATGGAGGGAGGTGGTGCTATGGGAGATTATGGAGGAAAAACACCGTGAGTGGGGCGGAGGTGGGAGAGGCAGGGACATATTCACCTACACAAAAGAATACATTCACCAGGTGGACTCTAAAGAAGTTGGTGCCGAAAAGCGTAATTTGGCCAAACCCGTTTCCTCTCGTCATAAGGTGGGAGATGGTGGTTGTTCACGGGGCCGGTGACAGCAGGGCATCCCTGTGGCAGGCTTCTTTCCCGTTGTTGCCTCCAGAGCTGGGGCAGCCGTGTTGCCCGAGTCTCCTGCCGATTTGGATGGCCTGGAAGGGCCAGAGGAGCTACCTCCTAGGGCAGGGCTTGCAAACTGTCCCCCAGCCTGGACCCCCAACAGCCCCTCCCCGGCTCAGAGCCCAGCAGTGGCTTTACTGGTCATACTCTGCACGCTCACGGGTGGGAGGGTCTGCATTCCCCCCTTGTCTACACCTCCTTTCCCCAAAGCCACCATTGGTCCCGTGGGAGGGGCAGCTCCCATCCTTCGCCTCTACTTCAGGCTCCTCGCTTGTTTTCACCCTTCTCCCTTTTCCGTTTCTAGCTCCTTCTGCTCCGGTGATAAATCCACAGGCCCCCAACTCAGCCACGGGCTCCTCGGTCCGAGTGTGTTGGAGCTTGTACTCGGATGACACTGTGGAGAGCTACCGGCTGTCCTACCGGCCAGTGCGGGATGGCTCGCCCCAGGAAGACCCCGCAGGTGAGGCTGTGCTCCCACTCCCGCTCGCGCCTGGGCTCTGCCTTCCCGGCAGCTGGGACAAGGGCGGTGGGAGGGGTCTGCACACCCAGCTCCTTTGAGCTGTTGTAGTCTGGGAATCACCCAGGGGATGGGATGCAAGCAGGTGAACCACGGCAGAAAGGGCTAGAAAGGCAATATGGAGCCCAGCTGGGAGGACCATGAGATCAGGCTCAGGTTCTGGGGGGTCTGGCACGGATCTAAAGGCTGTCGGGTCAGAGCTGTGTTTGGCGTGAGTAGGCTGGCAGCTCTGTGTGCAGGAAGGGCCGGGGACACCCTTGTTGAGGGGGCCCGGCTGGGCTTCCAGGCTTTGGCATTTCCTGGCAGGTGAGCACCACTGTGTCAAAGCAGAAGCCTGAGGGCTGCTGTCAGGTTCCACAGGGCTGAGGGTACCTCTGCAGCCTGGAAGGGGTCCCAGCAGCTCCTGGGAATGGCCTCAGTCACCACTTCAGGCAGCCCCTAGCCCTGGAGAAGCGGTCTAGGGAAATGGGGCTGGCTGGTGTGGAGCTGGGGAAACCCTTCCCCAAGCCCCAGTCATCAGTAAGTCATTCTCCTGTGAAGGGGGGTGTTAGACAGCAGAAGAGCCCCAGCCACACCTCTGAAAGGGCCAGGGACCAGCTTCAGCCTGGGGGGCCTGTCCTGTGTTCGTGGAGTCAAGAGTGAGATTTCTAGAAAGGAATTTGGAAATCTTCATTTCATGGATGCAGAAACAGGCCCAGGGAGAAACGAGCTGTCCACGGGGACATGGTGAGTTACAGTAGAACCAGGACAAGATCTGCTCGTTGTACCAGACCTTGTGGGCAGAAGGTTCTGAGTGCTAGAAGGTCCTGCCCAGGAAGGAGGGGGCATCACTGAGAACAGTTAGGGGTGGGTTTAAGCATTGAGGAGGAGGTGGGTGTGGTCATGACTAAAGAAGGGGTGGGGGATGGTAGGGAGGGGGGCTTTGCAAAGGGAGGTCGCGCTTTTGCCGTGAATCGACACTGTCTGTGCTCTCTGCTGACTGCATACACGTGGATGCCGTTGTTTGGGGCCGTGTCATGGCAGTTTATGAAGATCTCTTAAATGGACCACTTGGTGGTAAAGAAGCTGATGCCAGAAGGTGGCTTAATGAGCTACCACTGCCTTTCCATAGTCCGAGATGTTTGGGGGTATATCAGTTAGCTTTTGCTGCATAACAAAACTACACACACACATACACATGTAAGCACACACACACACAACTTAATGGCTTAAAGTCACAAAAATTTATTACTTCTCACACTTCTCTGGGTTGGCTAGAGAGCTCTTCTGGCTTGGGCCGCCTTGGCCAGGGCTGGGTGGTCTAGGATGGCCTCACTTACACATCTGGAGTCTCAGCTGGGACAGCTGAGGTCACTCGGATGGCTGGCGCCTCTCGCCATGCGTCCCTCATCCTCCTGGAGGCTGGCTCGGGCCTGTCCATGTGGTAGTGGAAGTGTTCCCAGCGGCAAGGGCAGGCCCCCACGTGCCAGCACTGTCCGAGCCTCCACCGAGGTGTTTGCTATTGTGCCATTGGCCATGGGAGAGAGAGAAGTCCTGCGCTTCCTCATGGAAGGAGCAGCCACGTCAGCTCACAGCACGGCGCGCGCCCAGGCTTGGGAGGACTCGCCGCGTCTGCATCTGCCACAGGGACACAGCACCACGGGTTTGGAGCCACTTGGCCTATTTTTTTAGGATTGAATTCTTGTCTTTTTTTTTTTTTTTTCCCTCAGAGTTTACAGTGACTGTCAAAGAAACATATTGCTCAGTGGCAAACCTTATGCCAAACACCCAGTATGAGTTTTGGGTCACAGCTGAGAACAGGGCTGGCTCCAGCCCCACCAGCGAGTGTGCCGTGTACATGACAGGTAAGGGGACACAGAGGGACAGGTTTCTAGATTTCACTCGTAAGGGCAGGGTCGGCTGTGGGTGTGGTTGGCTTTTTAGTTGCTTTTTCACTTGAAACACCCACTCTGCATGCCTGGAGTCCCAGGGACGTCTTCTCAGGGTTGGTCTCACAATATCAGGAATACTGCTGTCACGGAGTGGAGGTGGCTCAAGAGGTTGAGCACCCGCTTCCCACGTGGGAGGTCCTGGGTTTGGTTTCCAGTGCCTCCTAAAAGGCACAAAAACAACAAGCAAAACAGACAAAGGAACCAATTCAGGGAAGCCAATGTGGCTCAGTGATTGAGCGCCGGCTTCTCATACACGAGGTCCCGGGTTCATTCCCCGGCCCTGGTACCTCAAAAAAAAAAAAAAATGTCAGTCACGCTGCCACTTGAGCCTTAACCAGTCTCCACTCCAGGGACATCTCAAAGGGACCCCCAGCTTGCATCTGGTTGCACTGAACCTCTTTGGCGGGGAGGGAGACGGTGGCTGTGATGTTTGTCCAAGGCTCTGAACCAAGTGGCTGGAAAGCACAAGAAGGTCCCTCTTTGCTCCCGTTCCCCTGCATCTAGCGCCTTCTCCCCCCATTATAAAAAGCAAAGAGACAAGGAGCTGCGAAGAGGCTGCGTTGATTTGCTGGGACTCTGGGAACCTGAATCCTGTAGACTCGTATACAGTGGAGCTGACCCAAGCAGAAACGCCAGGCGCCTCGGGTGTCACTGAGTGAGTCACGAGGGCATTTGCTGGGCCTCAGAGGCCCGACATCTGACTAGGTAACAGGCTCAGGAGTCGGGTGGAGTCTGGGGAGAAGGTCAGGATTTGAGCCACACAGGAATCTCAGTTTTAAGTTGCTTAGTTTTTGTGAAAAGTAGCTAGAACGCAAGTGGATAAACCTCAGGTGATGGTGGTGGTTTTTTTTTTAGCGCAGCTAAGATTCATTCATGAATTCATTCATTCATTGAGTATCGAGCATCTACCTAAGGCCAAGTCCTGTGCCAGGCACTGGTGAACCAGATGGACAAATTCCCTGCCCTTAGGGAGTTGACAGTCAAGTGGGGGAAAATAGACAAAAATCAAGAAAACAAACAAATGTGTAAAATTATCAGCAGTGCTGTGATCTACGCGAGAGCCCTCGAGGTCGGGGGGCCCCAGCGTGAAGAGTAAGCCCACAACAGTCCACACCCCAGGCCTCTGTCCCAGGCCACACCCTCCTGGACTCGCTGTGGCAGCCCCAGTGCTGCTCTGACTTCACTGGAAACCAGTGACTGTGCTTAGATGTGGACACAAGCAGGTCAGGGCTGGAAGGGGCTCAGGTGAGCAAAGCCCTGCAGTCCCATTTCACAGACAGGGAGACCAAAGGCCCAAGTCACGCAGCAGCTTGTGGCTGGGCACTTCTGTTTGAAATGTA
Organism: Tolypeutes matacus; assembly: GCA_026826555.1. Classification (NCBI taxonomy): domain Eukaryota; kingdom Metazoa; phylum Chordata; class Mammalia; order Cingulata; family Chlamyphoridae; genus Tolypeutes; species Tolypeutes matacus. The sequence continues at coordinate 1,581,896 of JAKSZT010053832.1, forward strand.
GTGAAATAGAGCAGTGGTGGAGGCAGGGACTCCTTTGGCTACAGAGGATGTTTAACCTGAGACCTGTAGAAGAGTGGGGCAAGGCACTCCCGGCAGAGGGAGCTTCATGGATGCAGGCAGTGGGGCAGGGATTTAGCAGGGAGAGGAAGACTGATATGGCAGAAACTAAAGACACCGCAGCTTCAGATACAAAGCGCGTATGGCCGTTGTTTGTCAGACAAGCCCTGCTTGTCAGAGAGCTGGAGGGATTCGCACATAGACGGGGCTGGACTCACGACCTCAAGGGCCAGCACAGCTCCTACAACTCTGCAGCTGTGTACAAAGGAGCAAACGTGGCTGTCCCTCTGGCTTACAGACAGACAGTACAGAGGCTGGGGGAAGGGGAATGGGCTGGCCAGGCAGCGCAGGTGCAGCCACCAGGGGCTGCACTCACCTGGCACTGGAAAACGGAGGGCGGGGTCGGTGTGAACCATTAGGGAGGCAGATTCTTCTATGCTAAATGCCAGGCTTGGAACCTGGCCATCTGTCTTGTCCGTCCATCTGTTCCAGGTGGGCTCCATGTGTCCACAGCCACATCAGCTCTCTATTTCTGGAGGTACTCAGGAGTGGGGCCAGGGCCCAGGGGCTCTGGCCACCCAGGTGGTTCCGATTTCCTTTGCAATTTGTGCTGATGCTTAGGAGCGCCTGGTACCTGGAACCAACCCATAATGGGGAGGGAGCACGGGCGGCTGGTCAGCGACCTGGATGATCCCTTTCCCGGTACAAACCTAACCATGGTGTCCCATTGCTCTGAGGAAAAGGCAGACTTCCTGCCTCTCCAGCATATCCTATACCAGCTCCCCTTCTTCTCCACCTTCAGTCACATTGGTTCCTTTCAGTTTCCTCCTACTTCCCATGCTCCTTCCTGCCACAGGGCCTTTGCACATGCTGCTGCTTCTGCCTGGGAGAGTCCCCCATCCCTTTTTCATCCAGTTGCCTTCTAGTCATCCTTCAGACCACAGCTCAAAAGTCACCCCCAACTAAATACTCTGTAGTATACTGTGAATTTGTCATGGTTACAACCTACTTCGGGTGATTCCTTGAGGAATGACTGTAAGTGCTATGAGGGGAAAGACTAACTTTCCTAATCAGTGCCTGGCACACAAGGTGCTTAGTAAATATTTATTGAATGATTGAGTGAAAGCTCCCCTCTGGCCTAGAGCCGTAGCCTCGGAGGTGACCTGGAGCTCCTGGCCTCAGCTGGGAGAGGTGTTGTATCTGTAAATAGGCGTCTCCTCGAGGACCTCTCTGTCCTGCTGTGCTCAAACGAGGTCAGCCACCGCAGGAGTCGAGGCAGTGGCGTTAGGGCCCTGTACTCCTGTGCAGGACAATTTGAGTAAAGTGCAGTATTTCCAGGAGGCAGCCGTCCTCACAGGGGCCTACACAGAGAGTTTCTGTAAGGCAGGCGGCAAGCCCTCCTGCTCTAAGCAGAGTCCTCACTGATAGCCCCGAGTCAAGGCCTGGTAGGGCCCAGCGCTGCACTGGGGTACGTGGTTCTCGGCCCCACCTGCAGAGAGGGCACCGTCCCACCACACTGGCTCCTGCTGCATGTTGCCTCCCCCCATGCAGCACTGGGCACAGGCCAGGCGCAGTGCTCTGCACTGGGGAGCCAGGGGGGCCTCAGAAGGGGAGCTAGCCACAGGCACCGGCAGCAACTGCCAAGTGAGGGGACGGGGTGGGACCCTGAGGAGCCCACACTGTGGCTGTGCTGCTGTGGGCTGGAGGGCAGGGAGCAGGAGAGTGAGCTGATGGTCCCTGCTGTGCCTGGGCACCTGTCCCCGCGCTGACCCCTGCCCTGCTTCCTCGCCCAGGTCTGTGGTGGGCATCCCGACCTGCGAGTGCCTGATGCAGCTGCAGCCCAGGCGGAGCTACACCATCTACGTGAGAGCCCTCAACGTGGGGGGCCCCAGCGCCAGGAGCAGGCCTGCTGCGGTCCACACTACAGGTCTGTGTCCCAGGCCACACGCGCCCCGACCCGCCATGGCCACGTTGTGGCAGCCCCAGTGCTGCTCTGGCTTCACTGGAAATTTGTGACTGTACTTAGATATGGACATGTGGTAGGTCAGGACTGGAAGGGACTCAGGGGTGAGCAAAGCCCTGTGGTCCCATTTTACAGATGGGGAGACTGAAGGCCAAGTCACTTAGCAGTTTGGTGGCTGGGCGAGTATTACTATGCAAGGCTTCCAGGCTGTTGGATTTTCTCCGTGGCCCTCAGGGGAACTCGTGGCTTGTCACTCTGGACCTGGGTGGCCCAGACACCTCATACCTTTCCCAGGCCAAACGCTGCCCCTGGAGTGGGGTCTTTGTGAAATTCCCAGGAAGAGTCCTTGGCCTTGGCTCACCTCTCTGTCCCTACTGTCGGCCCAGTCTTCTCCCCACCCACAGGCCCAGCTGATGTGTGGCTGCCCTGCCTCCTCCCATCCCTGCCTGGCCCTAGTGGGCATCCAGTCCCCAGTCCAGCTCCTTCCCCCTTCTCACTTGCCATCACCATGTCACAGAACAGTCACAGTTCATGTCCAAGTCTAGAATTAGCAGAGACACTGCCAGAAACTTCCCCCATCTGTGGCTCTTTCAAATGTGCTGTGCCTCTGAGCTCTGAGATTTGCCACGCATACTGCAGCTGGGTGCTTCACAGAGCAGATCCAGCTCAGGGTGACCAGGTGACAGGCAGGTAAGACGCAGAAGCAGGGAGCCTGGGCCTGGGGCTCAGGGGACGGCCCTCCCCTGGCTGGGGTCTTCCGTGGAGGGGCACTGTGTCGTTTGAGCCTCATTTCCAGTGCCTCATTCGTCCCCCCTTTTCAGAAGGGGAAACCAGTTAAATGACCACGGAAGGTTCCAGAGCTGGGCAGGGTTAGCACTGGTTAGGACTCATGGTTTTCTTTCATTGTGCTGGAGTCTTTCTTTGGAGGCTGCACCTCTATTTCCTTTGCTGGCTTGGTGTTTTGAAATGTCAAAATCTGACAGCATCAGTGAAAACAGTACAGCCGGCTGATGCTAATTCAGTTTGTTCAAGTAATTACTAAGAGTGTATTGATGGAAAAAAACTTAAATGGACATGAGTCAGCAAAAACTATTCAGAAGCAGTTCTTGGCTGGGATTAGAGCGCAGGCAGTCAGGGCCCCACGCTGTGTCGGCTGCAAGGTGGGAGCTGCTTCCCCTCGCCAGGCAGCTCAGGGAGCAAAGCAAATTCCCTGGGCACCAAGCTGTGAAAATAGCTGAGAGGTAGTGCCGTGAACCAGATTCTATACAGAACTTGAGAAAACAAGGGTTTACCTACGACACAATAATGGAGAATGAGTTACTATAGTCCTAAATAACGGGTCTTTAAAAAAAATCTCAATAACTTATTTGATCTATGTTGCATCACTTTTTTCTTTCATTTAAAAAAAGGTTTGGGAAACGGATGTGGCTCAAGAGGTTCGGCGTCCGTCTACCATATAGAGAGACCAGGGTTTGATCCCCGGTACCTCCCGGTAAAAAAATAAATAAAAAAAGGTTTATTGAAGTATAGCACTCACACATGAACATAGGTAACCAGTAAGTGTTTAGTAAAAGTTGTGAACTTACAAAACAAACATGCATTTCATCATGCAGGGCTCCCATCCATCACCCCACCACCACCTTGCATTGTTGGGAAACATTTGTCACAAACTCTGAAAGAGCATTGTCAAAGTATCACTACTAGCTATAGCCCAACTTCCTTCTGGTGTATTTTCCCCAGAAACCACCAGGCTATTAACCCCCTGTATTCGTATTATGTATTTGTTATAGTTCATGAGAGAATGTTTTCATATTTGTTTGGTTAACCACAGTCCATCTTCCACCACTGGAGTCCCTGGGTTATACTGCCCCACGCTTTGTACAGTCCACTCACATGGTGCACTCAGTGGCTCTCATTTTTATCAGAGTTGTGCTGTCATCACCTCAATTTTAGAATGTTTTCATTACTCCAAAAGGAAAAATCCCATATCTCCTTATACCTCCCTATTGTGGCCCTTAGAATTGATATATCTTCTTTGCCATTTATGCAGCATCACCTTTTGATGAGCTCTGTTTTAGCCAGGATTGGGGGACGGCTGTGCTCTCCTTCCTTCTTTCCTGTGGCCCTAAGTGAAAGTTGAATGTTGATTTTTACTAACGTCTGTCAAATTGATATTTATAAATTCCCTCCATTTCTATTTCCCCTTTCCCCAGGCAGGTAGATGAGACATTTTTGCCCACGTGGCGACATTTGTAGCCTAGCAGTTGAAAGCACAGCCTCTGGAATCCGAAGGATTTGGAGTTCATGTTTGAGTTCTACCATTTGTCAGCTAATTCACATAACCAACCACCCTGTGCATCAGTTTCCTCATCTACAAAGTGGAAATAATGTTTCTAAGGGTGATTGTGAGAATAGGATGTGATAAACTTGCAAACTGTTGGGGGGCGGATGTGGCTCAACTGGTTGAGTGTCCGTCTACCATATGGAGGGACCCGGGTTCGATCCCCGGGACCTCCCGGTAAAATAAAAAAAATTAAAAAAATAAAAAAAAAAAAAAACCAAAAACTTGCAAACTGTTCAGCACAGTACTAGGCAGATAATAGCTCGCTACGTGTTAGCGATCCCTGTTATCACCGTTAATATGACTGTCATGCAAGGTCCAGGCTTATGTGGATCACACAGGAGGGACTCGGGGTGCAGTAAATCCTCTGGCACGTGGAGAAGGCCTGGAATGACTGCCCAGGGCTCTGTGTTTCCTCCCCTCACAGGCAGCTACTTTCACCTCAACAAGGACACCTGCCATCCCTTGCTGACCATTTCTGAAGACGGGTTCACAGTTGTACGAAGTGAAAGGAAAGCCCCAGCCAGGGAGCCGCTGCCCGGCAGCTCCTGCTTCACCAGGTACGTCATCAACTGCTCACAGAACGTACTGGGGGCTTCTCTACCGTACATGGTTACTCAGGTAAAATCAGACGATGAAGACAGGCTTGAAGGGGGAAAAAGACCCTAGAAATGAGTGAGGGCTGGGGCCTGCTGGAGAAGAGCTGTGGCTGGCGCAGGCGGCCCTGTGCTGCCTCGGGAGGGCGAGGCGGGAGCCGGAGCTGGGGGGGTTCTGACGGGGCATGGAGCGAGGGGCTGAGGATCCAGGGCCAGGGAGCAGAAGAGACACAGGGGCCAGGCCTCTAGTACTCGACAGTGCTCGTCCTCCTGCACCATGATGCCTCAGAACAAAACTGATGAAAAAGGGGCAATTTTTGAGCCTGTCCCGAAAATGGGGAAAGGCATAGGGGAGGGTGGCCCAGCAGAGATACTGTCTGGCTCTCCATCTAGTTCTAGGGTGTGATATTCAAGAAATGATTTATTTATACCTCACTTCTTTCCAGAGGCTTATAAGAGACTGAAAATAAGGGTAAGTATAAAATACTGCGACAGAAAAATCAAAGCATGGGAGAAAACACATACACACACACACACACACACACGTCAATGTATCAGTCAGGGTTCTCCAGAGAAGCAAGACAAATGCGGTGGGAGGGAGGATTTGTGTTAAGGAATCTGCTCTTGTGGGGGCTAGCAAGTCCCAATTCCAAAGTGCATGCTAGAGGTTGGAAACTCTGGTAAGAGCAATGTTGAAGTCTTAAGTTTGAATTTCTTAGGAGGACCCGGGAGGCTAGAAACTTAGAGGGGAGTAGAAGGTGTAGTCTTGAGGCAGAATTCCTTCTTCTCTCTGGAACCCTCCGTTGTTAAGGTCTTAACGGCTTCAGCTTCTTGGCTGAGGTCCACCCACATTATGGAGAATGATCTTCCCTTCCAGTCCGCCGATTGTGGATGCCCATCGCAGCTACAGAGTACCTACCTTCAAAGCAACTTCTAGGACGGTGCTTTACCAAACGACGGGACACCATAACCTAGCCAAGTCGACACATAAAATTAGCCATCACAGTTAACTCCAAGAGCTAATGCAGTTTCTAGGGTTGAACATTAAACTTGGCTCTCAGCTTCCTGGGAGTCAGGGCAAAAAGAGTTTTTAGTAGTTGGCTGTTAGCATCGTGAGGATCTTCTAAGGGAGAAAAGGGGTTCTTCCAGAAGAGTCACTGACATAAAACTGCATCCAGCCTCCTTGCCTCGGTCATGGCCACTGATGGGAAACTGTCTGGAGCTTCACCTGACTCTTCCTCGGACCTGATTTCCAACTGGCCTGTTTACTACACATGTGTTAAAATACCTACTATATGTATTAGGGTAACGTAGTGGCATAGTGGGAAACAACTTTATCTCCGCGCCCCCCCCCCCCCCCCTAAACCCAGAGTTGGCAGCAGGGGTGGTGGTGGTAAGACCCAGTAATGGTCTTCCCTGACTGGTGCCCACACAGATGTGTGAAGCTCGCTCTGTCAGAAGTACTTTGGTGGGCTCCTCAGCAGTTCTGCTAGAGCCTCTGACTTCAGGTCCCCTCACTCTGGTGGCCCCCCACAACTCATCACCCTCCATCCAGTACTACAACTCTCGCCTCTTTCTGCCAAGGTCTCCCGACTCTCACAGGAAGTACTTCTGGAAGGATCTCCTCAAAACGACCCTGGGAGCACATTCCTCTGTGACTCCATCCACACCTAGTCCTCTGCAGACACACACCTTTGAGTAGGCCTTGCTACCTCACTCTGCCTTTGAGTGAACTAGAAGAAAGCTGTCTGGGCAAACAGTCTCCAGTTTTTAGTGTTGCAAAAAGTTGCAAAGCCAGTTTTTGGCCAACTCCCTCCTTTGCAAGTCCTGCACGGATGGCCTAGCGTCTTACCATGAAATATAAGAGAGTGCTGGGAAGCGGCTGTGGCTCAATCAGTAGGGCTCCCGTTTACCATATGGGAGGCCCCAGGTTCGGTTCCCGGGGCCTCCTGGTGAAGGCAAGCCCGCCAGCACGGCGTGGTTAGCTGACCCAGCGAGCACAAGCAGCAAGGGGGGGATAAATGAATAAATAAATAAAATCTTTAAAAAAAAAAAAAAAAAAAAGTGCTAATCACCCATTGTTTTGCTCTAGACTTTTGGGGTCCAGCCAAGCTGAGATAGAGTCCCATTTTAATACTCTCTTATCCATATGTCTCTGTGCTGGGGACAGGGAGACAGAGATACAGTCCCACCCATCTGAGGTTCAGATAGTCCAGTGGGGAGACATGTAAAAGACAAATAGAAAAGATAAGGACAGATACTGTAGGAGCCCAAGGAGGAAGGCTTCTAGGAGGAGCTAGGTCTTGAGGGATGAATAGGAGTTCTCCAGGCTAATAAGGCAGATAAGGGCAATCCAAGCAGAAGGAACAGCATGTACAAAGGAAGGAAACCAGAAAGATATGTCTGCAGAACTACAGTTTAGTACATCTGCAGGATAGGATCCGCAATAGGAGGAGGTGCAAGATCAGACAGGAAAAATAGATAAGATCCATTGCTAACAGGTTTGGATTTTATCCTTATGTGGTGGAATTACTGGCAGATTTAAACAGGGGAATGACATGATCAGATTTCATTTCAGAAATGTCACAATGCATGGTCAGGGTGAACTGGAGAGGGAGGGGGGTAGATGGGAAGCAAGGAGACCAGAGAGGAGGCTACATAGGCCATGACTAAATCAGCAGGAGTGTGGCTAAGAGACGCCAATGAATTTAAGAGAGATTTAGGATTTAAAACCAAGTCTTAAGTGGCCAGTTTGGAATGGGGCAAAAGGGAGAGGGATGAGTCAGGGACTATCATATCATTCCTATATTTACAGAGTACTTACCAGGTGGCCCTGAGTGCTTTTCATAGACTATCTCATATAATCTTTGCCACAAGCCTTTGAGGTTGATACTATTTTCAGCCCCATTTGACAGATGAGAAAACTGAGGCACAGAGAGGTTAAGTAACTTGTTCAAGGGCACACAGTTATTAATAGTTAGAGCTGGAATTAAACTGGAAGCTGAGTTTGTAAGCACTACATTCTTCCTCTCTCTGTTTTCTGCCTTGGGTTACTGGATGGATAATGAGTCTATTAACTACAATGGTGAAAACATGAGGGAGAGCATGGCTCTCCCACTCCCACTTGAAACACAAACTTTGGTAGGTGGAAGAGGTGGGATTGTGATTATTTCAGTTTGGGACATTTTGATTTTGAAACAATAGATGGGAAATGTGGGCCTGGGGCTTGGAATAGATGGTCTCATTGCATAGGTGAGGACACCGAGGTGGAAAAGGTTATATACAACTACTAAGTGGGGTTCACACTCACCCTGGTCCCCCTGACGCCAATGCTCTTCTGTCTGTCCCATTGCACTATGTGGCCTCCCTTTTACTGTAAGACAGAAAACACAGAACACCCCCTGCCAAGATCGGGGAGGAGACTCTGCAGGACTCCATTTCCCCCACAGAAGCTTTGAACACAAGCAAGAAATGGCAGAAACAGCTTTCCCAAAACTCCAGAAAACAGATAAAGGACTGCAGTGAGACAGGGTGAGCACCAAATCAAGAAAAAGGTTTTGGGCTGTTCATGTGCCAGCTGGGCCCTGAATCTCAACAGAGTTGCAACACCTACTCTCCAGTTCATTGAACTCACCCAGGACAACTAACAAGGAGATGATGATGGACAACAACCACCCTAAGGAACAGAGAAAGTCTACAACTACAAGCAAGATAGTCCCATCCATCTGCCCCATGGGATCTAAGCCCCCTCTCAATTAGAGGAGGAGTGGGCATCACCATCCCAGAATCCTCAGGACTGGGGAATGAACGATCGACTAGACTAGACTTGCTGGTATTCTACTATAGACTTATTGTGATTCTAGCAGTGGAAGAACGTATATCATTGATGTGGAGGCAGTGGCCACCAGAGGTTCTGAGGGGAGGGAGAGGGAAAACAGGTGTAATACGGGGGCATTTTTGGGACTTGGGAACTGTCCTGAATGACAGTGCAATGACAGATACAGGCCATTATATATCTTGCCATAACTTACAAAATTGTGTGGGAGAGTGTAAACTACAATGTAAACTACAATCCACCCTTAGTGGCAATGCTCCAAAATGTGTTCATCAATTATAACAAATGTACCACACTAATGAAGGATGTTGTTAATGTGGAAGATGTGGGAGGGGTAGGGAGCGGGGCATATGGGAATCCCCTAGATTTTTTATGTAACATTTATGTAATCTAAGTATCTTTTTTAAAAAATAAAGTGTATTAAAAAAAAAATGTGGCAGGCTCTCAGGGCGCCCTGGCTGGGCCCTCCCTCCCCCTCACCTACAACATGGAGCTGGCCCAAGTTCCCAGTGCAGACCTATGGTCCCAGTTCTGGAGGGAGCTGAGTAGCTCTTGCACATAGGAGGAGCATGTTTGTCTGGCCCAGTCTATCTGGTGGTGGCCTGAGGAACTTGCCATCCCAGAACTTCTCCTGCATGTAGGAAGTAGCACCCAGAACTCTCCTACAGAACGCTGTGGGAGAGCAGTCAATTGGCTGCCTAGGGCAGGGATTGCTGGCTATAGGACATAAAGTGCAATGCCTGGGCCATGAGGACCCTGTTTCCTAGGGAAGAGGGCATATTTATACCCATGCAAATAAGGGAATTCCTAGGGCCACATGCACATGCCCAAGACAAGATGACTGCACAGAAAGGATCAGGGAAGCGCTTATGCTTTGGTCTGGAGCTATTCTCTAAACTCTTTTTATGGATAAGCCCTGAAGGAGAGCACAGGTCAATCTGCAATGCTGGGAAAAAGTGTTTCTTTTTAACTCCTTTTTTTGTTAGCTTCTGTCATAACACTAGCTAGATACAAGCTTAAGGAACAGACACCTCAGAGTCCAAATTCCAGCGATAACATATTAAAACATCGAAATGCCCAGGTTTCAACAAAAAGGTCACAAAACATACAAAGAAACAGGAAGTGCTGGCCCGGCCAAGGAGAAGATGAAAGTATTAGAAACCATCAATTAGGAGGACCAGAACTGGGACATACCAAAACTTTAAAAAATTGTTTTTAAATATGTTCAAAGAGCTAAAGGAAAACATGATCAAGGAATTAAAGGAAATCAGGAAAATTGTAGATGACCACAAAGAGACTATCAATAGAGAGAGAAAAATTATGAAAAGGAACTAAACAGAGCTGAAGACCACAGTAACAGAAATTTAAAATTCCCTAGAGGGATTCAACAGCAGATTGGAGCTGACAGAAGAAAGAATCAGTAAACTTGAAGATAAGACAATTGAAATCATTCAGTTTGAGGAGAGAAGGAAGAATGAATGAAGAAAAGTGAACAAAGCTTGAAGAAACTGTGGGACACCATCAAGTATATGAATATGCATTGTGGGAGTCCCAAAAGGAGAAGAGAAAGGAGCAGAGAGAATAGTTAAAGAAATAACTGCTGAAAATGTCCCAAAAGACATGAATATACATATTCAAGAAGCTCACCAAACTCCAAACAGGTGTAAACCCAAATAGACCCACATAGAACTATGTTCTACTCAAACTGTTGAATGCCAAAGATAGAGAATTCTGAAAGCTGCAAGAGAGAAGCAACATATCACGTGCAAGGAAACCTCAATAAGATTAAATGCTGATTTCTCATTAGAAACCCTGGAGGCAAGAAGGCAGGGGGATGACACATTAAAAGTGCTGAAAACAAAAAACTGCCAACCAAGATATTCTATATCCAACAAAACTGTCTTTGAAAAATGAGGGAGAAGGCAAATATTCTCGCTGTCTTGATTTTGTGGTAATCAGGGTAGGCTAAACATTTGCTATATTAGAAACCATACATGTGTCCCCAGACCTAGTTTTTCTCCCTAGGTCTGCTTTTTAGAATGCTGGTGATAAGCTAAGCCTGATTTATTATATGACCATCCTGTATGGGAAATGACTGTAACTCTAGGTATCTTTGGTCAACATTAAGAGAGATAACAGGGGTGGATGTGGCTCAAATGGTTGGGCATCTGTCTCCCAAATGGAGGGACCTGGGTTCGATCCCCAGGACCTCCCAGTAAAAATAGAGAAAAATATAGAAGGCATGTGGGCCACCAGGCCCTGTGCGCGGGTGTGCCATCAGGCCCCATGAGCGGGTGAGCCCCCCAGGCCCCATGCACGGGTGAGCCCTCTAGGCCCCGTGCATGGGTGCTCTGTCAGGCCCCATGAGCCATGCAGCAAGATGATTTAACAGGAGAGTGACACAAGGGAGAGCCAAGACGAAATGTGACTAACCAGGAACTAAGGTTGTGCAGGCGGTAGGACACCTCTCTCCCACATCCCAGGTTCTGAGTATCGAATCCCAGTGAAGACAAGAGAAGGATGAGAAGAGAGGGCAGGAAACAGCCAGAGAGTTGCCCAGCGAATAGACACAAAAAAGAGCAAAAATGGGGGGGGGGGAATGGATACAAGTAAATAAATAAATGCTTTTTAAAAAAGTATAGGGGAGTAAGATATGGACTATAGTTGGTAGTGATACTTTGCCGATGCTGTTTCAGGATATGTTAACAAATGTTTCACAACAATGCAGGGTGTTTGTGTGGGGGGGTGATGTGTGGGAGCCCTGCATGATGTTATACATGTTTGTTTTTTAAGTTCACTATGTTTACTGAACACTTATAATTTATGTATGTTCATGTATGAATGATACACTTCAATAAATTGTTTTTTAAAAAAATGAGGGAGAAAACAAGACATTCCCAGATAAACAAAAGCTGAGGGGGTTCCTCATTACCAGACTGGCCCTATATGAGATGGTAGAGTTCTGCAGGTTTAAAGGAAAGAAAATAGACAATAGATTGAAGCTACAGGAAGAAATAAATATCTCCAGTGAGGGTAATGACAAGGGTAAATATAAAATGCCACTACTATTTTTGGTTTATAATTCCACTTCTTACTTCCTACAGGATCTAAAGGTCAAATACAATAAAATATGATGTATCAGTCATTTTGGTGTATAAACATGTAATCTTTGACAAGAACTACCTAAAGGTAGAAGGATGGAGCTTGTGTATATTATTGAAGTTAGGCTGGTATCAAAGCATTTGAGCATTATAGATTTATGACATTAAATTTAAGCCCCATGATAACTACAAAGAAAATATTGGGGAATATGCAAGTTCATAGAGATAGAAATTAGAGTACAGGTTGCCGGGGGCAGGGGGATGGGGAGCTATTGCATAACAGGTGTAGGGTTTCTGTTTGGGGAGAAGGAGTTTTAGTAAATTTAGTGATGGGATACTACAATATCGTGAATGTGATTAATCCCATTGAATGGTATGCTTGAGAGTAGTTAAAATGGGAAAGTTTATGTTGTATCTATCTTCCCACAATAATAATAATAATAAAAAGAGCAATTAAAGAGACAAGGACATTAAATTCAATACATGATCCTGGATGGGATCTAGCAAAGGGGGAGGAAAGGGACATTATTGGGACATATAAAAAATATTGGGATATACACTGTAAGCTTTATATCAATGTTACATTTTTTGAACTTGGTGACTGTACTTAAGATGATCACATAAGTGAATAGCTCTGAGACATCTTCCTCAACCCTGGGGACAGTGAGTCATGTGAAGCCCACTTGGGCCAGGGCATGGAGGCCTCATCGCTCAGGGGATTTTCCCAGGCCCTCAAAGACCCGATCTCAACTCATCTAACAATCAGGGGTGTTATTGAGGCATAATACCTACCAGGGACTACAATTGGGACAATTTGGGGCGGGCATGCAAGAGAACTTCATAAAGCTTTACATTGCCATTCAGAACTTGGGGATTTTGAGAGGAGAGTGCTATTTAAATGAGAGCTAAACAAACCTTTCTAGGGCTTTTGTGGGTGACATAAAGTCATAAAGACAACATCAGAGGCTCCTGAAGGAGGTAGAACATTCACTTTAGTGACACTGATGTGATCTGATTTCCAATGAAAGCCTTTCTTGGTAGAGTGCTTTACTGTTGTAACAAAACAGAACTCTGACCTTTTTAAGTGTAACTGCTCCCAGTAGAACCCTGAAAGTAGATTCTGATTTGTGAGGATTTTGCTGTTTTGCTCTTCCTGGGATCTGAGTTCTTGCCTTCTTCCTGGAGTCACCCCTACTATCAGTGCTACCTCCAGGACCCTCCACTCTAGCTTGGTGCCATAAGCCAGTGCTGGCCAGCTCCTGAACTTCAACCTTCCAGTTCCCTTGACTGTGCTGCATTCTGTGATGTTTCAACCCCTTTCTTTTTTTACAAACAAGTGAGCCAAACCTTTATTTTTGTTACAATAAAAGCCCCGCGGGGGGCAGATGTGGCTCAAGTGGTTGGGTGTCCGTCTGCCAGATGGAGGGACCTGGGTTCGATCCCCGGGACCTCCTGGTAAATATATATATATATATATATAAGCCCCGGTCATTTTTTACAGCCAGCAAAGCCTTTTCTACTGGTTTGACATCTCTTCCTCTCCCCTTACGAGTAGTGTAATAATCCCCTTGTGGTCTTCAGCATCAGTCAGGTGAGCTTTGGGAGCCGAGTTTGCTACTTTACAGAGTTCAGAAGCACTGACCTCCACATTGGAGACCACCGACTGACTGCCCCCAGCAGCTGGCGTCACTCATATGCAGTCAGGTCACCCCAAATCTCACCAGCTTCCACTTTCTAAAACCAGGTGTGTCGCTGTCATGGGAAGACTAATTCCAGTCCGTGGGCGCCATTACTGGGAGGTTGAGGTGGACGAGCATTTGGACTACACGGTCGGTGTAGCCTTTGAAGATGTCCCTAAACAGGAGGACCTGGGTGCAAATGGCCTCTCCTGGTGCATGCGACACACATTTGCATCATCAAGGTAAACTAAAACCTGGATACTCAAGATTAAAAATTATTTTTCAAAAATTAGAGCAGGAAGCATTCATTAATAACTAAGGCCTACATTATATTTTATAAAACATTCTAAGATCTCTCAGACTTCCTTCCAGCCACTTTCCTTAAAGTGCAGATAAGAAGAGAAAGAGTAGCTTTAGGCACTTTCTCTTTGAGACCAGAATAGCTAAAAATCATGGAGAACTTATTGTGTGCCAAGCACTGTTCTACACTTTTACCTGTATTATCTCATTTACTTCTCACAATTACATCGTCCCACTTTAAAAGAAAGAAAACTGCCCCTCACAGCAGTTAGATAATCCAGCCAACACAGGATTCGGAGCTTGGCTCCAAACCCAGGCAGTCTGGCTCCAAAGACAGCATTTTTAACCACAAAGTGACTGATTTTTCACTTACGTTTAGCATCAGTGTTACTAAATGCACACAATTTGATCTGAAGCCCCAACTCCATCTTTTTAAGTAAATGTGGGCCAGAGGCTTAATGCTTATGGTTAATTTTTATTTACTTCTGCTGCTACATGGGGAATCATCTCTGGCAGTTTCATAAAAAAGAAAATTCCATGATGCCCAGGGCAATGGACAGCATTTTCAGATTTCAAAGACCATGGCTGCAACCTTCCTTTCCCTCAAAAATCGCAAACACACACACACACCACTTTTCCAGTTCTCTTTGTACTATGGAGTGCAGACCATCATCGGCTTACTGAATCTGTTAATATTCATCCAATATTCTGGGCCCATGATCCTCCAGCATGGTTCTTTAAACTTTTTTGTCATGTCCAAGCACAGGTGGGAAGACCAACTCCCCACCCCCACCCCAAAAGATATTTAGACTAGAATTGACTCCATTAAACTGCAGATTCTCCCCACACACCACCCACAGTTTGGAGGACAGAAAAATTACTATGGCGGAGTGGGTGTAGCTCAGTGTTTGCTTTGTATGTATAAGGTCCTGGGTTCAATTCCCAGTACCTCCTTAAAAAAAAAATACTATGTCCTGAACCATATACTTCATATACTTTATTTGGGGATTCCCCCTGAAATAAGAAAAGATCAAAAAGTCTCTCCTCTAGAAAGCTGTGAACAAGAGGCAGAGAAAGCTGAGGGAGCATAAAGGATAGACTAGGAGCCGGAGAGACTAGGAGCCTGTGTGAAGGGGAGGGGATAGAAGACAGTAGACTAGAAGGGGTGGAAACATGAGATAGAAGAATGAAAAAAGACTGACCAAGACGTGGGCTGGAACAGCAGAACAGTGCTGGAGCAGAGGCCCCTTGCAGTACTCTTGCAGAAAGGCGTCAGAATGCAAGTGTGTATCTTAGGAGTGGAGGGTGAGGGCAGGCATCTTGGCCGACTCGTGCTTTTTGGTTCATCGTCGCAGTCTGTTGGTGGTGGCAGGGAACACAGAGGGAAGCAATCATTTAGTGTCTGGTGGCTGCTCAGTTTAGAAAAGCAGCTTAGGGAAAGATAAGCTGAACTGGGATAGAGACAGGCTGGTTTGCTCCGAGGACTTTAGACTGTTCCAGGTGTTCACGCAGGAGTGTGGACCAGAATGCTACACACAGCATTCCTCAAATGTCCCTGGTCACAGGGTTAGGGGATTCCTGTGGCTGGTTTGGGTTTCAGCCATTTTTCAAAGCACACAGGATCCAGTGTGCTTAAAGGGAGCTGGTGCTAAACCACACTGAACAGGACAGGCCTGCTGTAGCCCCCGCTGTTTGAAAGCTTAGGAACCGGTTACCTTAGAGCACGTGTGGACAAAGGCCTGTTTTATCACACAGATGTGAAACCTAGGTTCCCGGTTTCAAATGTCTTTGGATTTACACATCTGAACCTTGAAATCCAAATTTTTAAAATTTATTACCTTTCTATACAAATTGTGTACAATATGAGTTCATGATACTGTGTCTTAGGTTAAGACAGTTTTTCTTTGTTTGTTTTAGGAGGTACCGGGGATCGAACTCGGGACCTCGTACATTCAACCACTGAGCTATACCTGCTTCAAAGCAGTTTTTAAAAGTAGATTTCCTAGGACAAGTCTTAGAAAAGAGAGCTTATAGTTTTGGAGATGGGCTGTTATTTTGGTAGTCATTTAATAAAAGAAAACACAATGAGGAGTAATTGAATAAAGTCCATATGCAATGTTTCATAAATAGCTTACCTACAGAATTTCTGAAGTTTTCTTATATCAACATTTAATTTGCAGGCATAAGTATGAATTTCTGCACAACAGGACGTCTCCAGATATAAAAGTAACAGTTTCTCCAAAGAAGATTGGTGTTCTGTTAGACTATGAAAATTCTAAATTGTCATTTTTCAACGTGGACATTTCTCAGCATCTCTACACATTCAGTTGCCAGCTTCACCAGTTTGTACACCCCTGTTTTTCTCTAGAAAAGCCTGGGTGTCTAAAGATACACAATGGCATTTCAGCGCCAAAGCACGTCACTTTCTATTAGATGGTTCTGAGACCCAGCTTCCTCTGTCTCTCTTCTGTACCAGCTCCTCTCCCAGCTTCTCCACCGCAGCTGGCTGCACTTAACACTCAAACACTGTGCACCCAGCACAATGTGAGCTCACGCTGTGCTCTAGCAGACTGGCGTGCTGGCACTCATCTCACAGGACCTGGAGTCGAACCCTGCAGTGCTGCCTACTGTGTGCTTCTAGGTTAGCATTACCAGTCCCAACCATAAGATGAGGAAGCAGACTAAATGAACAATTAAAATATGCATACATGAATATTTAAAAATGTTCTCAGCTACTGAAATATCAAGTGCAGGGTAGAAAGTAGGATACCACAATGAAGGCAGGTTTGAATTCATGGTTCTAATGGGCTTTATGGGGTACTTATATAGTCTCCCACAAAACATTATTATTAATACTTGTCAGTCTGTGTCTTTCCTACTAACACACATAAAAAGTTCTAACCACAGGAGGTAAGTGAGCTGCCCACAAGTAATTCTCATTGGCTCCGTAACACATGGATAAAAACAACATAGTTTTAATACAATTTTATTTGGCCAAGAAAAAATTGTCTAAAATTTTTTTGACAATTAAAATCCACTTAACTGAAGTAAGGCAGATGACCATCCTCAAACATGACAGCATAAAGAACCTCAGTTTTAAACATTTTTCTTAATAAGTCCAGAACGGAACCAAACAAACCTGTTTTTGGTAAAATATTCCAGCTCTTTAAAATACCATGAATAATCTGCTGAAACTAAATTTCAACAAGGGGCAGGATTACTTCAAGGCCATGTTCACCTGCAACCTGCTGATAAATCTGTTAAAAAAAAACAAAATAGAAAATGACTTTTAAAAGACCACTGTAGCCACAAACTGTTGTTGATATGACTGGATTTCTTCCCAACTCCCTGATACTGGACAGTTAAAACAAAATATACCAAAACCTGTTCTATTCTTAGCTTTACCTGTTTCACTTTATACCTCTTGAGCAAGTCATCAATTAATATAAGCTTCGGCTTCCCCACCTTAACAAAGGGGAAAGAGAATATGTAAAACCAACCACCACAGAATCTTGGTGTAAATTACTTACTGAGTTTAGTAATTCAGAACATTCAGAATTTAAGCCCACTTATTAGTTGGAATTGGAAAGGTGGTTACAGATTTGGGATATAAAATGATGTTGGTGTCTAATGAAAAACTGTCTTTTATTTGAAAAAGTATTTGTTTAATAACTAATTCCCTGCTGGTTCAAACAATGGTATGCACTCACTTGTATACAACCAATAAAATGTTTCTGCAGCATGTGCCTGGTCATCAGTATAAAACAGAGCAAATGCATGGGCAGTGGGGCCTTTTTCTTAATACTTCTCACCCTCCCACACACTGGGAGCTACTTACAGCGTAATCCACTGTGATGTGTGGTACTCTGTAAACGAGCCTATGTTTGTGTCTGTCCAGAAAACTTCCTGGACTCTGTGAAGGCTGCACTGCAGGAAAGGGCCTCTCCTCTACTTCCCAAAACAATTTCCATAAGGTCTTGTCACTTCCCTGTCAAGTGGTAGAGTAAGATTATCAGGGATTCACTATGTCTTTCCCCACCCCTTCTCAGCTATGAACTTACAATTCCTATTTTCTATAGTAAGGCTAATGAAAACTGTATAATTGCTGTTGGTAGATAAGTAGGTCTTGAATATATTTTGCAAACAAGACCTGTTCTATCTACCTTTTCCTATAGGAGGCTAAAAGCAGAGTCAGCTTGACTTCAAGGACTCCATTTCTTAGTCTCCAGAAGAACATGACCAAGCCTAGCTTTTAAACTCTGTCCTCTAGCATGTCAAGATACTAAAGTAAAGACAATTAATTCTATTACTTGCATAACTTCAAGCGTGAAGAGAACTGAACCCTGATATATGCTTGCTTCACTGAAACCCATGGCTAATGAATCCAAACGAAAGATATGAGTGTGGGATTTGGAAAGAAGTTCCCTGAGCACACTAACTACCCTCAAGTTTAGTCATTCTTTTGGGGGTTGGTTCTTGTCAAGTGCATCACAACCTACTACTTTACTGCTTGTTTTCTACTATCCCCTGAAAAGATAATAAAAAAACCATCTCACTGACTGACTTTTCTTAATTTTCCCAGACTTTGAGAGAATCAGGTTTTCCTGCTCTGTTTTTACCTTACTTCCGGGTGGAATTACACTATCATTTATTTGAATTGGTGCAAAGTAAGCAGCTTGCAGCTGATTCAAACAACTGCAGTCACTTGGACAGAGCCAACAAAAATGTTTCTGTAGTGTGTACTTGGATTCTAATCTTGCTGTTTCCCCATTTCTCATTCCTAAGTATAAATATGGGCTCTCTTCTTTGAAAGGAGTTGAAGAGTTGCTCTTAAATTCAAACGAATGGACTGGAGACAGAAACATAATCCATTCACTGGGACTATTCACTAGGAAAGCACCCAACCTACAAAAGTTTTCCAGTTGTCCATTTTAACAAGGCAGGAACATTAGTTTTTAGAGAGGAACTTACTGGGTGTATATATATTATCTCTTGGTTAACCCACCCAGAAAGATTCCTACCCTAACTTCCTTTCACAAATCCCAAACACTCATTTAATTAAACGGGAGAGGGACAGACAGAAGGAGAAAACAAGCAGCACTATCAAAATGCAAGGTCAGTGCTCTGGAGAAAGGTATAAGCCACTTGGAATTATCTTTTGTATAATTTACAATTTATAAACCAGCCACAGATTCCCAGGCACCTCTAGTGGACCTCCCCCTTCCTTGTCCACCTAAAACCTGTAGAGCTCAAGTCACCTCTTGGAAGCACTGGCTAATTCCTCCCTCCCCCAGGCTGAGTTTAGTACCACATAACTCACCTCTTTTAGAATACTTGCAATGGCTGTACTACATTATTGGCTTGTGCCTCAGACTCTACTTGATTTTAAGCGACTCAAAAGCAAGGATTGTGCCTTAGTAATCTCTGTTCTGAAAGAGAACATGCAAAGAATGGCCTTAGGAGCTAATGTACCTGAAAAGAGAAGACAGACACACAGATTGTCTTCCAAATCAAAGAAGCCTCTTCATTGGAAAGCAAAGCAGTTTTCAAATGTGTGTGTTGAGAGGTGGTTACAAATAGAGACAAATGATTCTCACCCTTTCTTCTGCCCCAAAACACCTAAGGGATTGAACACATAGTCCCCTTAGTAACAGTGCTCTATGGCAACTTCTAACTTGGGAAGACTGGGAGGGGGTGCAGAAGAATCTGGGAGCGGATTCTTCACCCCCAGCACTGCAAGAGACCCTTGATACTCACAATATTTATTATAGTTTTGGCTATTCCTAAGACAGCCCAAACATCCACAACATGTGCATTTTAAATGATGTAAATCACAAATTTGATTCACATGTCCTGGAGGCTGGTGAGTGGAAGTTAGCCCCTTAGCTAGTTAGTTGTCTGAGTTCTGGAAGAAGAGGAAGGGAGAAGGAGGCTGTGACATGTTGCTGGTCACTGATGGGGGAGGTGAGCAAGAGTAAACTGGCCAAGGAAGTGAATGAAATAGAAACTGCCTGTGGTACACAGGTCCATGTCCAAATCCAAAGAATTGGAGAGGTCTTCTCTTCATAGGCCTTGGTTCTTGGGGAGTTGGACTGAACCATCATCTCCATTTGTATATAAAGTAATAGGATGAAAACACAAACTGGACATCTGTTTGTGTTTTCTTCACCTGCAGTTCCAGCTCCTGGAAATACAAGAGTGTGCTTACTGCATTTTTAAGGTGATGCTCTGCTCATGTCACAATCACTTGCAACAGCAGTCATTTGTGTCTATCTTCTAAAACTTTTTTGAAAGATTTGCATGAGCAGCTGTTCTTAAAGGATGGTCAAGGGAAATTGTGGGGGCCCCTGAGATCATTTCAGGGGGGTTAGTGAGGTCAGAACTATTTTCATTGTAATACTAAGACATTATTTGCCTTTTTCATTTTGATTCCATGAATGTACAGCAGAGTTTAACCAGAAGCTATATGGCACATGAGGATGTTTATCACTCTGACAACTAACGAATTATGTACTTATATACTCTTAGTTTTAATATCATTTAAAAACATTTCTCAGTTGTAATTTCTAATACCATAAATATCAATATATATAACCCACATAAAATCTCTTAAGAGTCCTCTTGAGGGATCTTGAGAACAGAAAGGTTGAGAATTGCTTATACAGTATATTCATGGCTCCCCAACGAGTGCCACCTTGAACGAATTCCTCAGCAGTAAGATTCTTACCATGTGGAACAGTTCCTCAGTATTTGCTAATGTTATGGGGTTGTTTTCTAGACCTCTGTAGTGGCTTTGAGTTATGTACCCCAGAAAAATATTTTCCTCATCTTAATCCATTCCTGTGTGTGTGAACTCATTGTAAGTAAGATCTTTT
This sequence comes from Tolypeutes matacus, assembly GCA_026826555.1. NCBI lineage: Eukaryota > Metazoa > Chordata > Mammalia > Cingulata > Chlamyphoridae > Tolypeutes > Tolypeutes matacus. The sequence goes on from JAKSZT010053832.1 coordinate 1,602,643, forward strand.
GATGAGGTTACTTCGTTAAGGTGTGGCCCAACTGAATCAAGATAGGTCTTAATCCTATTACTGGAGGCTTTACAGAGAAGGCCAAAGGGACAGAAGTCACGGGGAGCAGCCAGAAGCTGGATGTCAATGGAACCAGAAGAGAAAGGAGAAGCCGCTGCCATGTGCACTGCCATATGATGGAAAAGCCAAGGAACCCCAAAGATTGCAGGCCAGCCAGGAAATACCAACCCTGGGAGGAAGCAAGCCCTTTAGCCTCTGAAACGTGAGCCAATATATTCCTGTTGTTAAGCCACACCAACATATGCTACTTGTTTTAACAGCAAGGAGTCTAAAACAACCTCTTGGGTTTCCTTAATTTCTTCAGACATGTCCACTTTCCTACATTTCCACTTAAAAGAAAGAAGATAGAGATAATGCACATACATAAACAACATGAGCACCAGATACAATATTACCTAAGAAGACAGTTGAGGATTGGATGCAGTGCACTCTACAGAATCTCACCTGGACATGCAGGTAACTTATGAGTTCCTTATGGCTGCTTTCTGATTCAGATAGTTTTGGGTAAACATTCCACAGGTTATTACAGCAAATATTCAGTGAGAGCTCAGATAATAAGTAGTTGGCTCTAAGTCTTTCAAGAAGAACACATATCTTGTTTAATAAATACAAGGCCTTTCTGTGTAAAGGTATGAAATAGGTAATGAAAGTTCCATCTACACACTTTGTTACTACACACTTTGTTACTACACATAAAGCAACACGATACCAAGCTCCATCTCTAGGGTATCTAAGATGTAGATGAATAACCCCTGGCACATACTGACTTTGCCTTTGATGGAGTCATACTGCATCTAAGTGTACATCACCACCTTCTTCGCACGCCCCTCCAAAAAAAGACAGATTGTATGGCAATCTAAAAAGGTAATAGGGTGTAGTGGGAAAAAAGTCTGGGCTGGATATGTAGTGATTCGACTCTGTTTATAACAAGCTGTGTGACTTTCAGCCTGTCTCCTCTCACTACTCTTCCTTTTAAGCTGAAACGAAGGGGATGACCTAAATGCCTTTGTTCTTCCCCTAATACCAAATGATTTTGCTGACAGAGTCAGGAAGCTTCTGTTTTTATACTAATGCAACAGGTGCTGCTGACTCCAGCAAGAGCCCCCGAATCCGAATGACTGGGTCTGCACAGGCCCTCATGTTATGGTGCATCCCGTACGAGATACAGGATAGCCCCAATAATGTGAAAATTGAATTTTTTCCCCTTAGTCTTTACCATGTGTGCGTGTCTATTTCTGCCTTCCACATCTATCTCCATCAGAGCCCCCTACACTACCAAGCTCGCTTTTCAGACGAGGACGAGAAAGCTAAGGAATGAGGCCCAGGTCGCTGGTGGCGCTGACCCTGCGACAGATATACTGACCCTACTCCTGTTCCTGCGGCATCCCCAGAAACCGACCACGCCAGCCTGCCTGCAGGAACCCCGCTGGCACCCGACCCGCCAGATGGCGGGAGAGCTGCCGAGTTCTACGCCACACACACTGCCTGGACGCCGCCGCCGCCACAGCCGCTCGTCTCTTCTTCCGGCTGAAAAGCGCCCTTTCCGCTTTCCTCGGGCGAGGAGGAAGTCCCGCCCCAGCCGACGCAGCGACGTGACGTGTGGTAGCGCGACGGGGCGCCGCGCGCTGTCTCGGGCACGGTCAGCAGGTGGACGCGGCCTCTGCGGTGCGGTAGCCGCGGTGTCGGGAGTGGGTGTGGAGAAGACCTGCGGGGGTTGGGGCTGACTGCAGGGAGTCTGGAGGGGGCCGGGAGCCGTGAAGCGAGGCCTGGGAGAGCGGCGTGGAGGCTCGCGTCCCCTCCGGGCTTCCCTGCTCCCGCCGGCGTCCTCTCGGGAATTGAGCCTCACCTTCCCCCAGCTGCCCTTGTTTCTCGCTTTGCTCCATCTACCCCTTGTTGTATTTAGTTCTGAATTGTCTTTTATCTCTGTTGCCCATATCCTGCCGTTAAAAATGGCTACTACTTATTGATGATTTGGCTGTATATCTCACAGCGGGAGGTTATAAACGACTTGTAATTCTAGACTATTTACTGCTGGAAGCCCAGCAGTTGGTTTACTATCGAAAGGATTGAGAACCTACCATGGACATCGCACTGTTGGAACTAGGAAAATAAATTAGAAATGAAAATTGCTACCAAAGAGTTTAAGAAGTAGGGAAGCCAAGATCTGACGGTAAGTAGCTGTAGTACAATATACGAATTGCATTCAAACGTAGTTCGGTTAGATCTGGGAAGGTTTCACGGACATTTGGGACATTCTTTGAAAGATGGGTAGGATTTGTATACAACATCATAGAGACAGAATTCTGAGGAAAACAAACATCAAAAGCGGACAAGGAAGCACTGGTTAAACTGCAAAATAAATTAGGTTAAAGCAGGAAGAACTTGAATGCAGGCCAAAGAGTTTAGTTCCTATATTAAATGAGCCAAACTTGCTTTGCGTTATTCATTTCAGCTTTGGCCTTAAATCTTATTATTGAGCATATCATTTTCACCCCATTGTCTGCTCATGCTGTCTCCTCTGCCTCATGCTGCTATCAAGCTGCACAATTTTCACTTGTCCATTTTTTCTGCCATGGAAATTGTACTGTAGCATGGAGGGGTGAGGTGTTCAACTCATAATCTTAGTATCCCCCAAATACCAAAACCTGACAAAGAGCACAAGAAAAGCAAGCACAGACAAAACTCACATAAATACAAAGCTCTAAAATAAAACGACAAATCCTGTGCTCTTATCTGCAACAATAAAGGATTTAATCCCAGAAATGACTTAACATTAGAAAATATGATAAAATAATTCATTCTACTAATAATTTTGAGGTTAAAAACTGTGATCATCTCAACTGCAAAAGATTTTTGAAAAAATTCAATATCTACTTTGATTTTAAAGAAAAATCTCTTAGCAAAATAGGAATAGATAAATAGCAGCAACCTGATAAAGGGCACTTACCCAAAATTGACAGTAAACACCCAAACACCATGCTTTGGTAAAGCATTAGTGGCATTCCCATTAAAGCCAAGAAAAAGCAATGCCCACTTTCACTGCCAATATTGCACAATGTGCTAAATTTTCTAGCCAATGTAACAGCACAAGAAAAAGACAAAAACAGGCAAGGTAGAAGTGAAAATATTTGAAAATGATGTGATTTTTTTCCTAGAAAATGAGAGAATGAAATGACAAACTATTAGAATTAATAAGTTGATTCAACAAGGTGGCTAAATATATTAAAAACATATAAATGTTTTATAAATATATAAAAACATCTTTATAACAGTAATAACTGAAAAAACTCCATCCAAAAGTACCAATATGAAATATCTATGATACATTGAACAAAGGATGTACAAGACTTATACAGGAAAATGTGAAATATTATTGAAAGGCATTAAAGACAAAGATTTCATGTTTCAAGATGGGAAAATTCGGTATTTTAAAGATACCAGTTTACCAAAAAAAAAAACAAAACATTTTGGACAGCTTATTTTGAATAAAGACCAGATCAAAAGAGGCAGTGAGAAACAAAAATAAATAAATAAATAAATAAAGATACCAGTTTATCCCAAATTAATGTTTTCATAGTGTCAATTAAAATGCTGATAAGCTCTTTCTAAACACCTACTCAAAATATATTCTTTTAATACACTATTGGCTTCTATATCAATTAGAATGTATCTTATGAGAGGTTGATATATAGGAGTTGTTTTTGTGAAGATTAATCGGGTGTTCGTATTTAATTCATGCTATATGCCTTAAATTAGGGAGCATTTCATATTTTTCTATGGTCTAAAATAACTTAAGTAGTTTTAGAATTATCTGCTCTTTGAAGGCTGGATAGAGAACTCAGTTGTGAAACTATCTTATTATATGATGGTGTAATATAAGATGGTCTTTAAACCATGTGTCCACTCTCTTCTATAATAATTGGACTATTCAACTTTTCTGCTTATTTCTGGGACCAATTATGATCATTTATATTTTGCTCGAAAGTCATTCATTTCCAGTAGGTTTTTCAAATTAGTTTCATGTATTGCATGAGGGAATGTTCTTTAGTCTTCTGCATATGTGGTTATTTTCTTATTCCTAATGTTACATACATATTTTTGCCTTCTTTTTTCCTATATCTGGCTGACAAGGAATTTTTCTTTTTTGTTGATCTCTTCAAAAAACCAGCTTTGGAGTTTATTTAAGCTTTTTACTATTGTCTTCTATTTATCCAATTTTAGTTTTTGCAATAGTTCTTCCAACTCTTTTTTTTCAGATGTACCCGGGCCGGCGATTGAACCAGGAGCTCGTATGCAGGAAGCCGGCACTCAACTGTTGACCCATATCAGGTCCCCTGGGTTGGTTTTCTCAGTTGTTTGCTTGTTTGTTTTTGTTTTTAGGAGGCACTGGAGACCGAACCTGGGATCTCCCCCATGTGGGAAGCAGGCTCTCAACCACTTGAGCCACATCCGCTCCCCTTCCTACTCTCATTTGATTTAGTTGTTCATTTCTAATTTTCAAATATAAATACTAAGATCCCTATTTTTTCTAAGTTCTTTTAATTTTTTTTCTCTGAAACAGCTTATTATTACACAGCAAAGCAGAATTGCAACACAATTTTCTATTGTTTGCAAATTAGTTCACAAAAGGAATGGAAAATGTTTGCAGTATGATAATTAAATATTCATGCAACTAAATTCATTTATTGAATCTTGCTTGCACCAATACAAAATAAGATTATTATTCCATGATTAAGTGGCCCAAATCTAAAACCACAAGCTCTATTAGTGGATCTCTCTTCCTATTATAACTAACATTTTAGCATTATTTCTGATAGATTCCTTTACCAAATGAAATCCACAACTGAATTTTTAAAACCTGTTTAGTAAAACGATGCTCAAAACTCTGCAAACTAAGTAGTTGGATTTATAGAAAATTCAAGAATTCGTGAGATAAAAAATTCTGAGAACAGTACTCTCATTTATTCATGATTTGGATACTAGTATACTCTTAGGGGGTTTTGCAAGCTTGATTTGGGCACCATAAGTAAATCTTAAGAGACCAAACTCTTTGTAATTGTTCCCTTCCAGATGTGGCTTACATAAGATTAGTCAGACTTGGGAGCCGATGTGGCTCAAGCAGTTGAGCACCTGACTCCCACATGGGGGTTCCCAGTGCCTCCTGGAAAAAAAAAAACAAGCAAATCAAATGATAAAACCAACTCAGGGAAGCCGATGTGGCTCAGTGGTTGAGTTCAATCCCCTGGTACCTCAAAAAAAAAAAAAAAAAGATTAGTCAGACTTAATCCACTTTCATATATATTCCCCAGAGACCTAGTCTATGCCATAGATGACACAAATCTTGTGCTTGCTTCAGCAGCACATACACTAAAATTGGAACAATACAGAGAAGATTAGCATGACACAAATCTGGAGTGAAAATGTTTGGAGTTGGTTTGTTGATAAGTACTTTTCCCATTCTATTTCTATGTTTCCAGAGTTTCTATTTTAAACACACACACACACAACCAAAGCTCATCTTTTCTGATAACTAGTGGGTCATTTTGTGCTGAAGGAAGTTTTGAACAAATCTTCCCAATTTGAAATTTCACAGTTTCAAAGAATAATTGTCGGGAAGCGGCTGTGGCTCAATCAGTAGGGCTCCCATTTACCATATGGGAGGCCCCGGGTTCCGTTCCCGGGGCCTCCTGGTGAAGGCAAGCCCGCCCGCACGGCGTGGTTAGCTGACCCAGTGAGCACGAGCAGCAAGGGGGGGATAAATGAATAAATAAATAAAATCTTTAAAAAAAAAAGAACAATTGTCATTTTTGTAGCCTCTGTTTTCAGTTTATCAGAGTCCTATCTTGTTACTGAATATAACAAATGATAGGCCATAGCTGAGAAACTGTTTTATTTTGCTTGTTTCAACAATGAATTCAGGTTAATTTCATAAATGATTAACTATTAAAATTACTTATACAAATGTGGGACCAACTGATTATTCCGTAGGGGAAGGGAAATGGGAGGAAGAGGCAAGTGGAAAAGAGGCACAAGGCGGTGGGCAGGTTACAAAAAGCTGCACAGGAATCCAGTACATGATTTTGGTCACTGTTTAACAACATGGTGGCTATTTTCTTGTATTATCTTTTACTAAACCTATAAATCAAAGAAAATTTGATAAAACATTCATTTTCAAGTTTCATAAATATATGCAATTCCATTTGTAAAGTCTCTACAATACATTTGCAGGGTTTCATAGACTAAGGTAATACACAAACTCATAGAAGTTCCAAGTTATGCTTTTAGTGCTCTTAATTTTGCCTAGATCTGCCATTATCTTCATAAATATTCAATGAAGCCACAAAGACACAAAACAATTGAATACTGGAATCTATTTTTTTTTTTTAATCAGCAATTCTATGAAACAGAATGGATATCAAACCCTTGCTTTCTTTGCTTTTTGTGTCAATTTGTAAAACACTAGAAGCTGACATGTTGTTTTCTATATATATATTGTCCAAGAACTTGGTTTTCTGATTTTAGCTTCAGATTTTCTTCCTTAACTGCATTTACTCTTGTTGAGAGATCTTCAAGTGTGTGTTGGAGTTTCAACACTTGATTTAGTAAGTCGTGTTTTTCCTCCAGTTCCACCTGATCTTCAGCATCAACAGCATTCAAGTCGTCATTAATCATCTTGGATAGCAAATTTTTGGGCCTCAGATACAAAACCCTTGGTAAGTGGTCTGCTGTTTGAGGTGCTGGGAAAGGGAGGGGTCAGGAGGACACCTCAGGCTGGGGTACTTGGACCAAAAGACACCAGCAGCTCCCTGCTTTATTTTTAATCTTTAGTGATGAAGACTTTTTTTTTTTTTTTGGAGGACCCAGGGATTGAACCCAAGACCTTGTACATGGGAAGCAGGTGGTCAACCACTTGAGCTACATCTACTCCCCAATGAAGACATTTTTTTTTTTACTTTATTTTGTACATTTAATAATTGAAAATATAAACAATTAAAAACAAAAGTAAACACATGAATAAATATATACATTTCTCAAATGTACTGGATACATATAATTTTTTTTTTTTTAAATCAAACAATTTGTTATACAATATATTTGGTTCATAGTAATGCATTCATATAGTATTTGTCCTTTTGTGTCTGGCTTGCCCAATGAAGACATTTTAAGGCCATAAATTTTCCTCAGAATACAGCTTGTGGTGTTTTCCATAAGTTTTAGTATAAAGTGTTCTGTTTTTTCATTGCTCTTTACATAGGTTGTAATTGTACTTTTAATTTTCTTTCTGTTCCAAGGCTTATCCAGGAGTAGGTATTATATTCTTCAAATATTTAAAATACTTTGTTCATCTTTTTATTAAATTTTTCAGTTTTATTATCAGAGATTGGATTCTGTACTTTTAATTTACAGTCTTCATTTTGGTCAAGTACTTGATCAATCTTGACATATTCCACGGACATAAGAAAAAAATATTCTCTACCTACAATGGAAAAGTTCTATACTTCTGTTATATCAGGGTGACTGATTTTATTATTCAAGTTATTGATTTTAGATTTCAGTTCCCGTGTTGCTGGGAAAATCACAGACTCACTTAGCAGCCATCTCCCAGCCCTTTCTACTCCCCTCCTCTCCCCACCTGCTTGCTTGCATGCAGGTGTTTGTTATATTTCCACTCTTGTTTGCATGCAGGTGTTCTGTACATTTCTGTTTCACAAGGGACCACAGGCAGCCAGGGGAGTTAACCAACCCCAGCTGCCTGCCAGGGCTCAATGGTTGCTCATTGGCAGGGCCCCCTCCCACTGAAGCACAGAAAAGCCCAGCGCTCAGACAATGTGGGTGTTCCTCATCTCTGATGCCAATCCGGGCCGGGGGAGCTGCCGCCCACCGACCCTGACTCAAGCAGGGCCCACCTGGGGATCAGCCATAGTGGGGTCTTTTCCCCTGCTCTTTTGGACCCTTTGTGCTGTGTAAGTAATAAAAGCTGCCATTTGCTGGGAGTGTCTGTTGTGCCTGAGCCTGTATTCCCATGATATCCTGGATAGCAGCTTGCTCCACATGTATTTTCTAGATCAGTCTAATTCTAAAAGAGGTGTCATTAAAATTTCCAATTTACTATACTTTAAACACGTTTTCCTTGCATTTCTAAAAGGTTTTGCCTATGTATTTAATTGCTGGGTCTTTGGTTCATACAGGACTATGACTGCCTTATCTTCTTTGTAAATTGCCTTACATAAATTCCTTTTTTCCTATTTAGTGCTTTTAACTTATATCTAACCCAATAATCCCTTATTCTGATATTAATCTTACCTTTCCTCCTTTCTTTGGTTTACCACCTGTCTAGTTTCTCATAGCCCACTTCTTCATTTTCAACCTTCTATATTTAAATTTGTTTCTATTAAAAAATACAGGGGGTGGATATGGCTCAAATGGTTGGGTGTCCCTCTCCCATATGGAGGGACCTGGGTTCGATCCCCGGGACCTCCCAATAAATAAATAAATAAATAAATAAATAAATAAATAAAAATACACATTTATAGATATAGACCTAGAAAATGAGCATCTTTGTTTTATTTTCACCTAGAAAGATAAGCTAGCATGCACAAGCCAGCTATCGTGCTAGGGGAATCTGCTATCCATGGAGGGTTAGAACTTGGATATTTTTATGCTGTAAAAAAATTTAATATTATGTTGACATTAAGCTAAAAAGTAGTTCACAATTTAGTTCATGAACTATGATGTCATTATTATAAAGTATCATTAAGTGTAAAAGAAAGAAATATCCTAAGAATATAGATGTGAAAATCTTGACAGATGTCTCCAGGTGGTGGGATTAGAGATCACTTCCATATATTCTATATTTTCTAAAATGGATACATATTACTATTTTAAAGAGCATTAATTAGCATACAATGTTTAGATTAAAATTATCCGTTACATAGGACCTGTATCCGGAATATATAAAGAACTCTTAAAACTCAACAGGAAAGGGGGGAGTGGATTGTGAAAGGGTAATTTGAAATTTTTTGCAGTATTAAGCTGGTGCTTAATAAGTAATAATAAATTTATTATTACTCTTAACGGTTTCACGCCCTCTTGAACTCTCTCTTCAAAGTTCTTTTCAACTTTCCCTTACGGTACTTGTTGACTATCGGTCTCGTGCCGGTATTTAGCCTTAGCTGGAGATTACCACCCGCTTTGGGCTGCATTCCCAAGCAACCCGACTCCGGGAAGACCGGGGCGGGGAAGACCCGGGCCCTGCGCGCCGGGGGCCGCTACCAGCCTCACACCGTCCACGGGCCGTGTCCTGCCGCCTGGGCGGGATTCTGACTTAGAGGCCTTCAGTCATAATCCCACAGATGGTAGCTTCGCCCCGTTGGCTCCTCAGCCAAGCACATACACCAAATGTCTGAACATGGGAATCCCGGTGAGTTTTGTGTAATATTTTAGGTAATCTAAGCACCTCTTAAAATATATTCATATATATATAAATAAAATTTAAAAAAAGAAATTTCTAACATTCCATGTAAAAAAAAAAAAAAAAAGGAAGAAAACAAACTCAAAGAGTCAAACTTGAGCAGACGCTTCACGAAAAATATATGCACAACAAGCACAAGAAAAGATGTTCCACATCATTAGCCATCACGGAAATGCAAATTAAAGCCACACCTATTTGACTAAAATAAATATATGGACAGCACCAAGTACTGACAAGGATATGGGACAACTGCAACACATAGATTGCTGGTGGGAATTCAAAATGGAACACTGGCTCTGGAAAACAGTTTGGTAATTTCTTATAAAACTAAACATGTACTTACTATATGACCCAGCAGTCATGCTCCTGGGTATTTATCCTAGAAAGATGAAAACTCCTGTTCACACAAAAGCCTGTGTACAAATATTTATAGACACTCCAGTCACAACCACTCCAAAGTAAAAACAACCCAAATGCCCTTCAACAGGTGACTACTACTCAGCAATAAAAAGGAATGAGCTACTGACATACATAGCAATTTAGATGATTCTCAAGGGCATTAAGCTGAGAGAGGCAAGCCAGTACCAAAGGCTATATACTATATGATTACATTTAGGACATTCTTGAAAGGACAAAACTATAGTATGGAGATCAGTGGTTACCAGGGATTAGGGGTACAGGGATGGTATGAAAATGATAGATAGCAGTAGAAAGTCTTGTGTTTTGTTTGGTTGGTTTTGGTGTTTTTGGTATTTTGTTTTGTTTTTAAGTGATAGAAGCATTCTTTATCTTGATTGTGGAGATGGTTACATAAATTTACACATGTTAAAATTCATAGACCCAGTTAAAAAAATTCAGTTTTGCTATATGATAATTTCTAAAAGAACATGTTAAAAGTCTTTTAATCAGGTCCAATAATAGTTGTGCTTCATTTTTATAACTTTATAGTTTGAAAATAATTCAAAGCATATAGGAAGGGAAGCGGCTGTGGCCCAATCAGTAGGGCTCCCGTTTACCATATGGGAGGCCCCGGGTTCGGTTCCCGGGGCCTCCTGGTGAAGGCAAGCCCGCCCGCACGGCGTGGTTGGCTGACCCGGCGAGCACAAGCAGCAAGGGGGGGGATAAATGAATAAATAAATAAAATCTTTAAAAAAAAAAAAACAAAAAAAAAAACATATAGGAAAGTTGCAAGGATAGTACAATGAACCTACCTAGCCACCACCTAAATTTGCCAAATGTTCCATTTTCCACATTCTCTTTAGTTCACAAATGTTCATAGTAGCTTATTTGTGACAGCCAAAAAAACTAAACAACTCAAATGCCCATCAACAGGTGAATGGATAAAATATTGTGGTATAGCCATACAATGAAATACTAGTCACTACTAATAAAAAGGAATGAACTATTGTTAGGATTATCTACATAGCATATGGTTGTAATTGACCATGGACCACCAACCTGTCTTCTCCTCAGCCCAAAACAGTGTGCCAATGCTAACTTCCTCCCCTTCATCCCAATACTATCTCATAAATCTTAGCTTTCATCATGGTTAACCTGATCTCCAACCACCTAGAAAGTCTTGTAGAATACCAGGTTGAAACAAAAACTTCTCAGCATGAAATTCAAGGCTCTTAAGAAGCTAATCCCTGTTTAAATATTCAAATTAATGCCCTTTAACCATCTCAGGTGTTAAAGACTACAGAACTGATCTGTTGGTGGCTACTACCTGAGGAAACATGGGGAAGGGAGACAACTTCTGGACCTTCCATCTCCCCCATTCCCTGTAAGGATTTTCTCTTCCTTAGCTTAATTACTGTTTTATAATGGCCTTTATGCTGTCTTATTTTAATCACATTGGAATACCTTTAAGGGAGCCTGAAGATATCTCTGCAATTGGGCAGCAAAGGGAAAGATAATGCATATTTTCATACTTATATTTTCAATATATGAGCACTAGACATTGGGAAGACACAAGTTCAGAGTATTATATTGACCCCAAGAATCTTTTTTAAAGATGTATTTTATTTATTCCCTCCGTCTGCCCCCCACCCTTGTTTGCACTTGCTGTCTGCTCCTTGTGTGCTTGTCTTCTTTTTAGGAGGCACCAGGTACTGAACCTGGGACCTCCCATTTGGGAGGGAGACACCCAATGACTTGAGCCACCTCCACTCCTGTTTGTTGTGTCTCTCTTAGTGTTTGCTTTTTGTGTCTCTTCATTGAGTCATCTCATTGCATCATCTTGTTGCGTCAGCTCACTGTGCCAGCCCATCACGTCAGCTTGCTTTCTTGCTCGTCTTCTTTAGGAGGCACCAGGAACTGAACCTAGGACCTCCCATGTGTAGGCAGGTGCCCAACTACTTGAGCCACATCTGCTTCCCTCCAAGAATTTTTTAAGGTAGCTAGTTATGACTGGAAGTGCAATCGCCTAAATAGGGGTGCTATTTACATCATGAAATGTCAAAAGAGGACTTAAGCTCTGAAGGTTTTCCTTCTGCCTTTTTGGTTCTGCCTATTATAGCATACAGTTGGCCATTGAAACAGAAGGGAATTGGTATAATGGATTTCAGCTTTTTTATTTGCTTTTATAATCAGTTGATAGCTTCATACAACACCATCATATAAAACACCCAGCTAGTTTCCGTTAGAGACATGCTTTAAAAGGAAAAGGGAGACAACAAGCAAGATAGCGGCAGAGTAAGGCACTCTTAGAGTCAGCTCGTGCTACGGGGCAGTTAGTAATCACCCAGAGCTATCTAAAGCACCTGTTTGGAGGCTCCAGGAGACCAGAAGAGCATCCTGCGACATCCTGGAAAGAATTGAAGGAGGAGATGGCAGAGAAGATTCATAAGTAGAGCACTACACACCACAGAGGCTGGTGCCCATCCTCCATTGGTGGTGCGCCTCCAGAGCTATTCTGTGGCTGGAATTGGAAGCTCCACTTCCCAAAAATGGGGAAGGAAGAGACAGTTGGGCACCAACTTCAGCTACTGATTAGTAAATTTGGTGGGCCAAAGTAGAATCTTAAGAACAGTTAAAGTTTGAACCTGTCCAAGTCAGAAAGAGGCTGTTAGCCACCATTTTAACTCTGTCTCCAGCATGAGGAGAAGCAGGGTAGACTGAAAATCACAGTGCTGGTAGGAACCAGATTTTTTCCCATCCAGATTGGATTGTAGCTGTAGCCTAAGCCCCATCTCCACCTCCAGCAGGGAGGAAGCTAGGGGGACCTGTGTCAGCCTCTCAGGGAAAATACAGGCCATGCCATGGAGGCCAGTGATCATCTACTCTGGTGGCACAAGCCACCTCAGGAGCTGTTCTGTGGCTGGAATTGGAAGCTCCATTTTCCAAAAACAGTTGAGGAAGAGATGGTTGGCCACTGACTTCAGCTACTGATTAGTAAATTGGGCTGGCTAAAGTATAACCCTAAGAACAGCTTAACTTTGAAAGTGTCCAAGTCAGAAAGAGGCCAGTAGACACCATTTTGTCTCCACCTCCCTCATGAGGGAAAGCCAGGTTGATTGTAAGTCACGGTGATGTTAGGGACTGGCTTCTTTCCACCCAGATTGAACTGCAGCTCTAGCCTAGGCTTCAGTCCCACTTCTGGCAGAGAGGAAGCACGTAGGCCCTGCACCAGGCTCTCTGGGTAACTGCAGGTACATTCTGTCCCCAAAGGAGAAGAGAAGTGAAAAGGGGCAGAAGGAAGATTTGAAGAAATAATGATAGAAAATTTCCCAACCCTGTTGAAGGACATGGATATCCGTGTCCAAGAAGAACAACATACTCCCATCCAAATAAATCTGAATAAACCAACTAAACACATGCTAATCAGAATGTCACATGCCAAAGACAGAGAATTCTGAGAGCAGCAAGAGAAAACAATGCATAACATAAGGGATACCCATTAGGATTAAGTGTCAATTTCTCATCAGAAACCATGGAGGCAAGAAGACAGTGGTATGATATATTTAAGATACTGCCAGAAAAAAATTTCTAGCCAAGAATCTTATATCCAACAAGATTGTCTTTCAAAAATGAGGGTGAGTTTAGAATATTCACAGATAAACAGAACCGAGAGAGTTTATTACAAAGAAGCTGGCCTTGCGGGAAATATTAAAGGGTGTGCTACAATCTGAAAAGAAAAGACAGGAGAGAGAGGCTTGGAAGAGAGTCTAGAAATGAAGATTATACCAGTAAAAGTAAAAGTGTCAAAAGAGTGATAAAAATAAAATATGACAGATAAAACCCGAAGGTCAAAATGGGTGAAATAAGAACTGCCTTTACAGGAATAACATTGAATGTTAATGGATTAAACTCCCCAATCAAAAGACAAAAACTGGCAGAATGGATAAGAAAATGTGAGCCATCTATATGCTGCCTGCAAGAGACTCACTTTAGACCCAAGGATACCAATTGATTGAAAGTGAAAGGCTGGAAAAAGATATTCCATTCATTCAGTAACCAAAAAAAAAAACTGGAGTAGCTATACTTATATCAGATAAAAAGACTTTAAAAGACACTAGTAATGCGCAATCTGAGGAGGAAGTAAGAAAAGTTCCATTTCAGAATAAACTTAACCAATCATGTAAAGCACTTGTATTCAGAAAACTACAATGTATTGTTAAAAGAAATTTGAAAAAACCTAAATAATTGGAAGAACTTTCCATGCTCACAGATTGAAAGACTAAATACCATTAAGATTTCAATTCTACCCAAAGTGATATACAGATTCAGTGCAATCCTGATAAAAATTCCACCAGCACATTTTAAAATAAATGGAAAACATGAGTATCAAATTTACTTGAAAGGGTAAGGGGTTCCGAATAGCCAGAAACATTTAAAAAGGAAAAACAAAGTTGGAGGACTCTCACTTCCAGACTTTAAATCATATTACCTAGCTTCAGTGGTTAAACAGCATGGTACTGGCATAAAGACAGACACATTGACCAATAGAACCAAATTGATGGTTCAGAAACAGACCCTCACATCTATGGTCAAGTGATTTTTGACTAGCCTGTCAAACCCACCCAGCTTGGGAAGAACAATTCATTCAACAAGTGGTGTTGGGAGCACTGAATATCCATAACAAAAAAAGAAAGAAAGAGGACCCCTATCCCACACTTTATACAAAAATTAACTCAAAATGGGTCAAAAACCTAAATATAAAAGCAAGAACCATAAAGCTTCTAGAAGAAATGTAAGAAAACATCTTCAAGACCTGGTGATAGGTAACAGATTCTTAAAGAAGATAAGAGGACTGAGATGGACTACTGATGCTTAATGTATGTAGAAGTTTTAATTAACTTACTGTAAAAGTGTGGAAATGTATAGAGTTGATGGTAACACATTATAGTGAGTAACAACTGGTTTATAAATGGGAATGTGGCTGGAAAAGGTAGTCTAGGGATATAAATGTCAACTGAAAGAAAGCTAGAGAATAATCTAGGGACTGAATAACACAGTAAACCCAGAGGTGGATGAGAATTGTGGTTGATGGTACAGATGCAAGAGTGTCCTTTGTGAGCTAGAGCAGATATACATCACTATTGCAGGGTAATAGGAATGTGGAGAAACATGGGAAAAATACAACTGGAGAGCCCTATGGACTGTGGTTAACAGCAATACTGTAGTATTTATGCATGTATGCCAAAGATATTGATAATGGGGGAGTATGGAAAAAGTGTGCCAAATATACGCTATGGACCATGGTAAGTGGTAATAGTCTGATGATATTATCTCATAATTTGTAACAAATATTCCACCACAGTGTGGTGTGTTGGTGAAGGGGTTTTGTATGGGAATTCTGCACATGTGCATAATTATTTTGTAAGTTCACAATGTCTGTAATAAAAATATAACAAATAATAGGGTGGGTTTGGGGAAAAATACACCAAATGTAAGACATAGACTGTAGTTAGTAGTAAGATTTTTTTAAAATTTATTTATTACTTTGTTTTTTTACTTTATGCCCCACCCCCACCCCCATGGTTCTCTTTGTCTGTCTGGTCACTGTTTGCTCGCCTTCTTCAGGAGGCACCGGGAATCGAACCTGGGACCTCCCATGTGGTAGGCGGATGCCCAACTGTTTGAGCCACATCCACTTCTCAGTAGTAAGATTTTGATGCTATTCTTTTCATAATTTTTAACAAATGTCTCACAACAATGCAAGGTGTTGGTAGTAAGGTGAGGTATGAGAGTCTTGTATGATATACATGTTTGTTTTGTAAGTTCATAACTTTTACTATACACATATTGTTTATGTATGTTTATGTGTGAGTGGTAGACTTCAATAAATTTTTAAAAGTGCTAAAAAAAAAAAAAAAGGAAAGGGGATGATCAAGAAAGTCTCAGTGGAATTAGATTAGCGAATATGTTTAACAGGGGAAGAAGGAGAGAGGGATTGAGAGGTGATTGCTAAGGGGTGGGGGCGGAGTGTCTTTTCTGAGTAATGAAAATCATCACTGTTGCTGAAGTTGAAGAACTATATGAAGAAAACTTTTAAAAGCTCCTGAAGCATATAAAAGACTTGAGTAATGGAAAGGTACACCAAGAACTTGAATAGGAAGATGCCACTTCTCTGGAGATATTACAGGATTTTTTTCTGTCAATAAACTCTCTAATTTTCCAGGAGAACATTTCATACCTTCTTCTCCCTTCAGAAACCTCCCATCTCCACACTTGTACAAGAAAACAGGAACAATCCAAGTAGAACTTCTCCACACTCTGAGCACCTCATTTACTCACTTCTAGAATCCACCCCACATAATCATCTTCCCTCCTGTTAGTATGGATTTTATTTACATCCACCCCCTAGATACCATGTCCTCTCAACCATTTAAGGACTGTGATCCTACAATTCTTCCTCTCTTCTGAATCATTTTCCCCCTCTCAACTGGGTAGTTCCCATCAGATTACAGACAGGTTGTTATATCTGACATCATTCAAACATGTATCCTTTTTTTTTAACCCAATATCCTACCACAACTACCAGCCCTGTTTTTCTGCTTTCACTTACAGAAACACTCCCTGAAATTATTACCAAGACTCACTGTATTTATCTTCTTATCTTCTATTCTGTCTTTAGCCCACTCCAATCTGATTTTCATCCCCCATTATGAAACATGCTTACAAGGTCTTCCATAATCTTGACTTTGATAAAGGCCACAGACAATTCACAGGCTTCATTTTATTCCACCTCTTGCAGCATTTGAAAGAGCTGGTCGTTTCCCCCTTCTTGACCTCTTCATTTGCTCCAGAATACCACATTCTCCTGGATTTTCTCCTACCTCACTGGCTGCCCTTTCTCAGTTTCCTTTGCTGAGATTTTCTCCTCCTTTTCCTCCCAACCTTTAATGCTGGAATATCCTAGAGTTCAGCCCTCTTCTCTATCTATATTGACTTCCTAGTTGATCTCATCCAGTGCCTCCAGACTTTAAATACCAGCCCTATTTTGATGCATCTCAAATTAAATCTAGTCCTGACATTTCCACTAAACCCCTAGACTCAAAATATTAACTTCCTATCTTTACTTCTCATAGGTTTCTTTTTTTTTACTTTATTTTCTACATTTAATAATTGAAAATATAAACAATTAAAAACTAAAAAGTAAACACAGATGAATAAATATATACATTTCTCAATTAAGTGTAATGGATACATATAAATTTTTTTTTTGAATCAAACAATATATTACACAATATATTTGGTTCATAGTAACACATTCATACAGTATTTGTCCTTTTGTGTCTGGCTTGCTTCACTCAACATAATGTCCTCCAGGTTCATCCATGTTGCCATATGCTTTATGACTTCATTTCTTCTTACAGCTGCATAATATTCCATCGTGTGAATAGACCACAGTTTGTTTATCCATTCATCTGTTGACGGACACCTGGGTTGTTTCCAACTTTTGGCAATGGTGAATAATGTGGCTATGAACATCGGTGTGCAGATGTCTGTTCGTATATACCCAGTAGTGGTATTACCAGGTCGGGTGGCAAGTCTATATTCAACTTCTTCAGGAAGCGCCAAACAGTCCTCCACAGTGGCTGTACCATCCTGCATTCCCACCAACAATGAAGAAGTGTTCCTATCTCTCCACCACTTGTAGTTCTCTTCTCTGTCTTTTTAATAGTGGCCATTCTAATAGGTGTGAAATGAGATGTATTTATTTACTTTATCCATTTTAAACCCCCCCTTCCCCATTTGCTGTTTTGTGTCCATTCGCTGGGTAATTCCCTGTGTGTGTTTCCTGCCATCTCTTCTCATCCTCCTCCTCCAGTCTTCACCAGGATTCGATCCTGGAGACCTCCGATGTAGGAGAGAGATATCTGCTGCCTGCGCCACCTCAGCTCCTGGCTTCTGGAGCTTTCGGAGCATCTCGTCTTGTCTCTCCCCTGTTACGTCATCATTCTGCTGCATGGCTCCCGGGGCCCGACAGCTCAGCGGCACACAGAGCCTGGCAGCCCATGCGCCTTCTATATATATATTTTTTATTTTACCGGGAGGTCCCGGGGATCGAACCCAGGTCCCTCCATATGGCAGACGGACGCCCAACCATTTGAGCCACATCCGCCCCCCTCTCATTGTAGTTTTGATTTGCATTTCCCTAATCATGAGTGATGCTGAACATTTCTTCATGTGTGTGTGTTTGTTTTTTTGTTTTGTTTTTTTGTTTTTTTGTGTGTGTTTTTTGCCTTTTGTATTTCTTCTTTGGAGAAATGTCTATTCAAGTCTTTTGCCCATTTTTTAATTAGGTCATTTGTCTTTTTATTGTTGAGTTGTAACATCTCTTTGTATATCCTGGATATTAAACCCTTATCAGATATGTGATTTCCAAATATTTTTTCCCATTGAGTTGGCTGCCTTTTCACCCTTCTGACAAAGTCCTGTGAGGTGCAAAAGTGTTTAATTTTAAGGAGGTCCCATTTATCTATTTTTTCTTTTGTTGCACGTGCTTTGGGTGTGAGGTCCAAGAAACCACCACCTACTACAAGGTCTTGAAGATGTTTCCCTACATTTTCTTCTAGTAGTTTTATGGTCCTGGCTTTTATATTTAGATCTCTGATCCATTTTGAGTTGATTCTTATATAGGGGATAAGATAGGGGTCCTCTTTCATTCTTTTGGTTATAGATATCCAGTTCTTCCAACACCATTTGTTGAAGAGACTGTTTCTTCCCATCAGCATGGGCTTGGCAGGTTTGTCAAAAACCAGTTGACTGTATAGGTGAGTGTTTATTTCTGGGTTCTCTATTCTATTCCACTGACCGATGTGTCTATCTTTATGCCAGTACCATGCTGTTTTGACCACTGTAGCTTTGTAATATGTTTCAAGGTCTGGCAGTGAAATTCCTTCCACATTGCTCTTCTTTTTCAGAATACTTTTGGCTATTCGGGTGCACTTACCCTTCCAGATGAATTTGGTAATTGCCTTCTCTAATTCAGTAAAGTAAGCTGTTGGGATTTTGATTGGTATTGCATTGAATCTATAAATCGGTTTGGGCAGGATTGACATCTTCACGATATTTATTCTTCCAATCCATGAACACGGAATGTCTTTCCATTTGTTTAGGTCTTTTTAAAATTTCTTTTAGCATTGTTTTGTAGTTTTCTGCATATAGGTCCTGTACTTCTTTAGTTAAATTAACTCCTAGGTATTTGAGTCTTTTTTGTTGCTATTGAAAATGGAATTCTCCCCCTGATTTTCTCCTCAGATTGTTCAGTACTAGTATACAAAAATATTACTGATTTTTGTGTGTTGATCTTGTATCCTGCTACTTTGCTGAACTCATTTATTCGTTTGAGTAGCTTTGTCGTGGATACTTCAGGATTTTCTAAGTACAGGATCATGTCATCCTCAAAAAGCAAGAGTTTAACTTCCTCTTTTCCTATTTGGATGCCTTTAAAAATTTTTTTCTTGTCTAAATTTTATTACAATGTTTTAGAACTTTTATTACAATGTTGAATAACAATGGTGACAGTGGGCATCCTTGTCTTGTTCCTGATCTTAGAGAGAAAGCGTTAAACCTTTCCCCATTGAGTATGATGTTGGCTGTGGGTTTTTCCTATATGCCTTTTATCATATTGAGGAATTTTCCTTCTATTCCTATCTTTTGAAGTGTTTTTATCAAAAAAGGATGCTGGATTTTGTCGAATGCCTTTTCTGCATCTATTGAGATGATCATGTGGTTTTTTTTCCTTCAATTTGTTAATGTGGTGTATTACATTGATTGATTTTCTTATGTTGAACCAGCATTGCATGCCAGGAATAAATCCCACTTGGTCGTGATGTATAAGTCTTTTGATATGCTGTTGGATTCGATTTGCAAGTATTTTCTTGAGAATTTTTGTATCTATGTTCATGAGAGAGATTGGTCTGTAATTTTCTTTTCTTGTGGAATCTTTATCTGGCTTTGGTATTAGGGTGATGTTGGCTTCATAAAATGTGTTGGGTAATTTTCCCTCCTCTTCAATTTTTTGGAAGAGTTTAAAGAGGATTGGTGTTAATTCTTTTTGAAATGCTTGGTAGAATTCACCTGTGAAGCCATCTGGTCCTGGACTTTTCTTTGCTGGGAGATTTTTGATGATGGATTCAATCTCCTTAAAAGTGATTGGTTTGTTAAGTTCTTGTATTTCTTGTAGTGCCAGTGTAGGTTGGTTATGCGTTTCTAGAAATTTGTCCATTTCATCCTGGTTGTCTAGTTTTTGGCATATAGTTTCTCATAATGTCCTGTTATGATTCTTTTTATTTCTGTGAGGTCATTTGTAACTCCCCCCCCTTTCATTTCTGATTGTATTTATTTGCATCTTCTCTCTTTTTTTCTTTGTTAGTGTAGCGAGGGGTTTGTCAATTTTATTGATCTTCTCAAAGAACCAGCTTTTGGTTTTGCTGATTTTCTCTGTTGTTTTTCTGTTCTCATTTTCATTTATTTCTGCTCTAATCTTTATTATTTCTTTCCTTCTTCTTGTTTTGGGATTGGTTTGCTGTTCTTTTTCTTGTTTCTCTAGTTGTTCAGTTAAATCTTTAAGTTTAGCTCTTTCTTGTTATTTAACTTAGGCATTTAGGGCTATAAATTTCCCTCTCAAGACTGCCTTCGCTGTATCCCATAAGTTTTGATATGTTGTGTTCTCATTTTCATTTGTCTCAATATATTTACTGATTTCACTTGCAATTTCTTCTTTGACCTACCAAATGTTGTTCATTCTCCACACATTTGCGAATTTATTTTTTCCTGTCTATTATTGATTTCTAGTTTCATTCCATTATGAGAAGGTGCTTTGTATAATTTCAATCTTTTTATATTTATTGAGAGCTGAATTGTGACCTAATGTGGTTTATCGTGGAGAAAGATCCATGGGTACTTGAGAAGAATGTATAACCCGCTGAGTTTGGTTGCAGTGTTCTGTATATGTCTGTTAGGTCTAACTTGTTTATCATATTGTTCAAGTTCTCTGTTTCCTTGTTGATCTTCTGTCTAGTTGTTCTATCTAATGATGTGAGAGGGGTGTTGAATTCTCCAATGACTATTGTAGAAATGTCTGTTTCTCCCTTCAGTTTTGCCAGAGTTTGTCTCATATATTTTGAGGCACCCTGGTTAGGTGCGTAGATATTTATGACTGTTATATCTTCCTGTTGGATTATCCTTTTTATTAATATATAATAGCCTTCTGTATCTCTTATCACTTTTTTGCATTTAAAGTCTGTTTTGTCTGATATTATTATAGCTACTCCTGCTCTTTTCTGGTTACTATTCACGTGGAGTACTTTTTCCAACCTTTCACTTTCAGCCGGTTTGTATCCCTGGGTCTAAGTTGAGTTTCTTGTAAGCAGCATATGAATGACTCATGTTTTTTTATCCATTCTGTCAGCCTGTATCTTTTAATTGGGGAGTTTAATCCATTCACATTCAATGATATTACTGTAAATGCACTATTTACTTCCTCCATTTTACTCTTTGGTTTTCATATGTCATCTTGTTTTTGTCTCTCTTTTTACTCTTTTGGTTATTTGTTCTGCTATTCTTTCTTCTATACTCTCCTCCAAGCCTCTCTCATGTCTTTTTCTTTCAGGTTCTAAGGCTTCCTTTAATATTTCCCTCAATGGTGGGTTCTTTTTTGCAAACTCTCTTAGTTTCTGTTTGTTTGTGAATATTTTATACTCACTTTCATATTTGAAGGACAGTTTTACTGGATAAAGAATTCTTGGCTGGCAGTTTTTCTCTTTCGGTTTCCTAATTGTATCATACTACTGTCTTCTTGCCTCCATGGTTTCTGAAGGGAAATCTGCACTAAGTCTTTCTGAACGTCCTTGTACGTGATCGTTTGCTTCTTTCTTGCTGCTCTGAGAATTTTCTCTTTATCTTTGACATTTGACATTCTGAATAGTATGTGTCTTGGTGTAGATCTATTTGGATTTATTCTGATTGGGATATGGTGTGCTTCTTGGACAAGTTTGTTTCTTTCATAAGAGTTGGAAAATTTTCAGCTATTATTTCCTCAAATACTCTTTCTGCCCTTTTTCCCTTCTCTTCCCTTTCTGGAACTCCCATGACACATATGTTGTTGTGTTTTGTGTTGCCATTAAACTCTCTGAGCCCCTGCTCAATTTTTTCTATTCTTTTCTCTGTTCTTTTCTCTCTTCAATTTTAGCTGTTCTGTCTTCAGTATCACTTATCCTTTCTTTATCATTTCGAGTCTGCTGTTGTATGCCTCAAATGTGTTTTTGAGGTCACCTATTGTGTCTTTCATTCCCATGAACTCTGTTACTTTTCTGTTCAGGATTTCAAATTATTCTTTGCAGTCACTCAATGTCTTCTTTTTTAAAGATTTTATTTATTTATTCATTTATCCCCCCCTTGCTGCTTGTGCTCACTGGGTCAGCTAACCACGCCGTGCGGGCGGGCTCGCCTTCACCAGGAGGCCCCGGGAACCGAACCCGGGGCCTCCCATATGGTAAACGGGAGCCCTACTGATTGAGCCACAGCCGCTTCCCTCAATGTCTTCTTGATGTCATTTATCTCTTTAACTATATTGCCTTTCAACTCATTAATTTGATTTTGGAAAATTTGCTCATCTTGCTGATTAGTTCTCTCAAATTCGGCATCTCTTCTGGGACTTTGATGTATTTCTTTTCTTGGGCCATGTCTTCTATTTTCTTAGTATGGCTCGTAATTTTTTGCTCGTGATTAGGCATCTGGTTCGGATGTATTTTACTCAGATGCTCAATCTCTTTCTCTTTTATAGGGATTTAATGGCAGGAGGATGAGAGTTACCACAGCTCTTTGATTTTTGGCTCAACTTGGATTGTTAGGATTATCCTTCTGGTTGCTCAAAACTGGGCACTGGACCCAGTAATTGGTTGTAGAGTTGCTTCCTAGGGCCTTGGGCAGGGAGACTATAGAGGCCAGGAAAAGCCTCTCCTACTTGTTTTTAATTTTCTTATGTGCACTTCCTTGGTCTGCCAGAAGGTGGCGCTCTTTGGCACCTCTCAAGTCAATGCCTGATCAGAGTGTATTTGTTGTGACATAGACCAGATCAATATGATAGAGCTTCCTGTCTGGGAGCTAAGAGCCTTGTAATTCAAACTTTCTGAGACAGTTCTCCAGTCTTCTCTGGCAGCCCCCTCCCTTTTCCCAGCTAGGAAATATTTCCACTCCCCTCTGAGTCCTCAACAATCTGTCCCTGTTAGTAGAGGAGGAGACTGGGAGAGTTGTATATCTTTAGCCCCTTGCAGGCTGCAAGGCAAACAATGGCACAGCCCCACCCAGCCTGGAAGGGCTCACGAGACACAGCAGACCAAACCTGCTAGTCAGCCCAAGTCAGCCCGAGTCAGCCCCAGGCTCTCTCTCCCCTCTCCTGTGGAGTCCTCAACAATTAGTCCAGGCTAGAAGAGAGGGAGATTGCGAGGGTCAGATTTCTCCAGTCCTTCACCAGCTCCCAGGGCAAACCAACGTGTGGTCCCACCTGGCCTCGAAGGGCCCATGGGGCACCGCAGCCCAAATTTGCAGGTCAGAACCTGAGTCACCCTTAGACTGTGTCCCTCTCTCTCCCCTTTCCTGAGGTGGTAGATCCCTGGAGCCCCCTTTGTCTGTAATCACAGGCTCAGAGGCCTGAGAATTCTAGAGTGTGGGGGATGGTGCCGGCAGCAGCAGCCGCTGCTGGTTCCAACTCATGGTTCTGTCATTGTGATTTCCTTCTTTTGTCCCTCTCTCCTCTGGGTGGTCTGTAGCCTTCACCTGCTGTCCTAAACCTTAGAAGATCTTTTTCAGGGCTGTTTCAGCCTGTCCTCTAGCTGTTTTTCTGGAGATGATATTCCTATGTCTTACTAGTCCGCCATCTTCCTGGAAGTCCCCTAAGTTTCTTTTCTTTTTTTTAATTTTTTTATTTTTACCGGGAGGTCCCAGGGATTGAACCCAGGTACCTCCATATGGGAGACGGATGCCCAACCATCTGAGCCACATCCATTCCCCCTAAGTTTCTATTAGATAGGTATTTCATTGGTATCCTAAACTTAGCCTGTCTAACATTAAACTTTGGATTTCCCCCACCTCAAACCTACTCCTCCTGTGCTGTTCATCTCAAAACAATTCCCCCATCCACCCAGGCACTTAGCCAGAATCCTAGGAGCCATCACTGATGCCCCTCCTTCAGACATACCCTTTGTCAGCAGACTATTTCAGTTCTACTTTCAAAACATATAGCAAATCCCACCGCTTCTTTCCCTCTATATTGTTTCCAGCATAGTCCAAGCCCCTGACCTCTTTGCCTGGATTACAGCCTGAGCATCCTAACTGGACCCTCTGTTTCTTGCCTATTCCTACACCACAGGATTTTTGTTAAATTGCCAGTCAGTTCTATCCCCTCTTGTTCAAAACTGTCCAATGGCCTCCCATCAAGGGGAAATAAATTGACTTCAATAAACAGTGGAACGATCACATGTTGAATTCTGTAAATAAAAAATTTATTATAGTATGCTACACATAATAAAAATACTCTTTATACTGTAGAAAAATCAATGCATTTTTGGCTCAAAGTTTCTCTAGTGTTTTCTGTGGAGAAAAAAAAATTAGTTAAAAAAAAAAAAATCCCAAGTCTCTACCAGGGTCTGCAAGGTCCTATGGGATCTCTTCCCAAAACTGCCTCTCTGAGCCATTTCCTACCACCATCTCCCTTTCTCTCTGACCCCCTTGCCCACACCACTTCAGCCATCCTGTTTTTCTTGTTGTTCCTCATCTATGCCAAGCATGTTCCTACCTCAGGGCCTCTGTACTTACTACTCCCCCAGCCTGGAATCATTTTCCCCTAAAAGGACTTGTCCCCTTCATTCTGGAGTAGGGTTGCCAGATAAAATACAGAATGCCCAGTTAAATTTGAGTTTCAGATAAACAACAAAGAATTTTTAAAAATAAGCGCATCTCAAATATTTGTTTTTTATCTGAAACTCAAATTTAACTGGGTGTCTTGTATTTTTATTTGCTAAATCTGACAATCCTATTTTGGAACCTTTATTGTCTTAGTGCATAGAAGGACTGTTCTTTCCTAGTTTCAGCTTCCCACTATGCACAAGCCTGTGGCCTTAGGTGTTAAAACCTAGTCCCTAAGGCATATATTTAGTTGAGTCACTTGGGGATCACAGGACGTTTTGTTGTAGGTGCCTTCTTTATTTGGGGCACCTGGAAATCTTCCTTTCTTTTCATTGCTTTAAGGCTCAACTGTGCATTTCTTTTTTTTTTTTTTTTTTTTTTTTTCCTTTTCTTTTTTTTAAACAAAGCATTGTAGGTAGTATTTCAATGTGTTTGGAAAGATTTTACTTCCATACAAATTCATCCTGCCTCCTTGTCCCAAAGTTCACAATAAATTGATTATTCATTTCCCCACTGCCATGTATTCCATCTCTATTTCTCCACTAGTATATACCCTTCAAAGAGCATTTAACCGCGATGTGTGCCCGCTGCCTCCATCTCGCTTCTGCCCATCTTTGCTAAGGTTAGTTCTACTGATTGACACAAAGGACTAGATGTCCAGCCAACCCCTAACACCATGTTTATGATTTCAAAGTATATTTTGGCAAAAACTATTTAGTGTAAAGCTAGAATTTTATTCTAAGGAATCACAGGCAGATTTGCATGGGGTCATGGTTTAGATTTTCTCTTGGGCAAGATTATGTTCCTTCTTTAAGTATTGCAGGATTCTTGGGAAGGACTACGTAAGTTGGTGTTAAAGCCCAGGCCCGCTCTCTCCTTGCTTTCCCCTTTCCCTGACAGAGATCACTCCTCCCTCCGTATCCCACCCCATTCTGACTTATCAGGAAGCTGGTGTGGCCAGCGACCCTGCTAGGGCTCTTCCAACCGCGGGGACAAAGCGATCTCCTTCTACTGTAAAGCTAGGAAGCAAAACATTTTCACCCAAATTAGTCTCCGGAGAGTCTGACAACGCCCAATTGGAAGAGAGGATTTCCAGGCCGGAAGCGCAAGAGCCAATCAGATCACAGCACCAGGTCTGCTCATTCCCTCAGTTTCCGCTGGGGAGGCCCCAGGTTAGACCAGCGCCTCTTACCTGGTCTCCGGGCTTTTCTTTCTCCACATGCCTGTTTCCTTCCCTAATCACACTCTGTGTATTGAGCGCCTCTAGTACGCCTCTTTCTTTCTCCTCCATGACCCATAGAATTTTGGAGTTGTGGAGGAGACCTTGACACCAACTTCCCAAGTCTTGCTTCACAGGCGGTAAGCCAGAAACAGTGTTACCTAAGGGAGCTTTGGGGAAAGAATTCCCATCATTTGTTATCTGTAAAATTGAGTCATTGGACTCTGATTTCTCTCAGTGCTAAATTGAACCTAGGAGAAATACCAAAAAAAAAAAAAAAAAAAAAAGACATAAATGGAACCCAGGGGAAGAGGAGGCGATCAGAGGTTTCTCAGCGTGATGAATACAGGGGCAAAACCTGGATGCGTGGGGTACAAAGATTTTTTTTTTTTTTTTTTTTTTTTTTTAATGTGTAAAACATAGGGCCATTGGGGAGATGAGAGAGGAGAGAGGAAACCCAGTTTGACAGCCGTTGCTGTTGGGACATCCAAGAGAACTGTAGGGCTAGCTGCTTCCGTGCTGTGCCCTGTGCTCCAGCGACGTTAGAGTAAAGGCTGAATGATTTTCTCTGAGCAGGGGGTGCCTCCTCCCCACATCACCGGGATAATGGGGATCCCTGGATAGTTATCTTCATCCCATTCCTAATTTCCAGTATTGCGACCTCATTCTGTGTTGTTCAACACACATCCTTACTTCTGTCACCCTGTCAGGAGAGTCTTCTCTTACATCCAAGTTTCTTTTCCTGTGCTCAGATACTGTACGGTCCCCTCCCATCCTCACTGGACTTTGCTTCAACTATTGTATGTTTTCTTGTCCTCTGAACCCAACCCAAAGAATACTTATGTCCAGATTTCTTTTTGGTATTTGCAATGATTAATCCCTCCTTAAAAATAAACAGACTTATTGAGATATAACTCACATACCATACAATTCACCCAATTAAAGTGTACATTTCAATGGGTTTTTGTGCATTCACAGATATGTACAACCATTGCCACAGTGAATTTTAGAACATTTTCATCACCACAAAGAGAAACACTATGGCATTAGCTACCAGTCCCATATCCGCCTATCCCCCGTTACTCCCAACCCTAAGCAAACATTAGTCAACTTTCTGTGGCCATAGGGTTGCCTATTTTGGATATTTCATGTAAATGGAATCATATAATATGAGATTTTATGTGACTGGCTTCTTTCACTTTGTATGATGTTTTCAAGGTGCGTCCACGTTGTCACATCAGTACTTCATTCCTTTTTTATGGCTGAATAATAGTTCCATTGTATGGATATATCGCATTTACCCACTCATGTCTTGATGGACATTTAGGTGGTTTCCACCTTTTGGATATGATGAATAGTGATGCTATGAACATTGGTGTATAAGTGTCTGAGTTCCTGTTTTCAGTGCTTTTGGGTGTATGTATAAGAGTGGAACTACTGAATCAGATGGTAGTTCTATGTTTAACTTTTTGAGGAACTGCCAGACTATTTTCCACAGCAGCTGTGCCATTTTACATTCCCAGCCACAGTGCATGAGAGCTCCAGTTTCTCAAATGTCAGCTCTTGGGTGATCAGTAAACCCTCTCAGTCTGAGACAATTGTACTTGCACTCTGAGAATTCTCTCATTAAAAAAAAAAAATTAGTTCCCTTGCTTTCATTATCTACAATCTTTCCAGAATTTTTATTAATGCAAGGCTGGTAGACAACTCTATATATTCTGAATTCTTTTACAATTAGCATGCTTTTAATAGCTAGAATATAAATAAATTTATTTTCTGAATAATATAATAAGTATCTATATGCATAAAACTTTGTTACATCTTCACTTCCTTAGGATAAATATACAGATGTAAAGTTATTTGGTCAAAAGAATAAATATTTTTAATCTTATAATACATATTTTCAAATTTCCTCTTTAGAAAGACTACAAATTTATATTCAACAGGAGTGTTTCACAGGGCCTAGTTTCCTAGACCCTGGAAATAATTTTTTCTTCTTAGCCAAATTAATAGGGAAAAAAGTCTTAGTTTTAAACAATACTTCTTTTTGATTACAAACAAACTTGGATTATTTTCCATGTGTTCATTACAAGCATGTAATTCTTTTTTTTTTTTTTTAACTTTATTTTGTACATTTAATAATTGAAAACATAAACAATTAAAAACTAAAAAGTTGGGGGTCGGATGTGGCTCAACTGATTGGGTATCCGTCTCCCATATGGAGGGACCTGGGTTCGATCCCTGGGACCTCACGTTAAAAAAAAAAAAAAAAAGCTAAAAAGTAAACACAGATGAATAAATATATACATTTCTCAATTAAATGTAATGGATACATATAATTTTTTTTAATCAAACAATATATTACACAATATATTTGGTTCATAGTAATGCATTCATAGAATATTTGTCCTTTTGTGTCTGGCTTGCTTCACTCAACATAATGTCCTCCAGGTTCATCCATGTTGCCATATGCTTTATGACTTCATTTCTTCTTACAGCTGCATAATATTCCATCGTGTGAATAGACCACAGTTTATTTATCCATTCATCTGTTGATGGACACCTGGGTTGTTTCCAACTTTTGGCAATGGTGAATAATGTGGCTATGAATATCGGTGTGCAGATGTCTGTTCGTGTCACTGCTCTCAGTTCTGGGTATATACCCAGTAGTGGTATTGCAGGGTCACGTGGCAAGACTATATTCAACTTCTTTAGGAACTGCCAAACAGTCCTCCATAGTGGTTGTACCATCCTGCATTCCCACCAACAGTGAAGAAGTGTTCCTATCTCTCCATGTCCTCTCCAACACTTGGAGTTCTCTGCCTTTTTAATAGTGGCCATTCTGATAGGTGTGAAATGATATCTCATTGTAGTTTTGATTTGCATTTTCCTAATCATGAGTGATGTTGAGCATTTCTTCATGTGTTTTTTTTTGCCATTTGTATTTCTTCTTCGGAGAAATGTCTATTCAAGTCTGTGGCCCATTTTTTAATTGGGTCATTTGTCTTTTTATTGTTGAGTTATAACATCTCTATATATATCATGGATATTAAACCCTTATCAGATATGTGATTTCCAAATATTTTTTCCCATTGAGTTGGCTGCCTTTTCACCTTTCTGACAAAGTCCTGTGAGGTGCAAAAGTGTTTAATTTTGAGGAGCTCCCATTTATCTACTTTTTCTTTTGTTGCACGTGCTTTGGGTGTGAGGTCCAAGAAACTACCAGCTACTACAAGGTCTTGAAGATGTTTCCCTACATTTTCTCCTAGTAGTTTTATGGTCCTGGCTTTTATATTTAGAACTTTGATCCATTTTGAGTTGATTCTTGTATAGGGGGTGAGATAGGGGTCCTCTTTCATTCTTTTGGTTATAGATATCCAGTTCTTCCAACACCATTTGTTGAAGAGACTGTTTTTTTCCCATCAGCGTGGGATTGGTAGGTTTGTCAAAAACCAGTTGATGTATAGGTGAGGGTTTATTTCTGGATTCTCAATTCTATTCCACTGATCGATATGTCTATCTTTATGCCAGTACCATGATGTTTTGACCACTGTTGCTTTGTAATATGTTTCAAGGTTAGGCAGTGAAATTCCTCCCACATTGCTCTTATTTTTTAGAATACTTTTGGCTATTCAGGTGCACTTACTCTTCCAGATGAATATGGTAATTGCCTTCTCTAATTCTGTAAAGTAAGCTGTTGGGATTTTGATTGGTATTGCATTGAATCTATAAATCAGTTTGGGCAAGATTGACATCTTCATGATATTTATTCTTCCAATCCATGAACACAGAATGTCTTTCCATTTGTTTAGGTCTTTTAAATTTCTTTCAGCATTGTTTTGTAGTTTTCTGCATATAGGTCCTGTACTTCCTTGGTTAAATTAACTCCTAGGTATTTGAGTCTTTTTGTTGCTTTTGAAAATGGAATTTTCCTCCTGATTTCCTCCTCAGATTGTTCAGTACTAGTGTACAAAAACATTACTGATTTTTGCGTGTTGATCTTATATCCTGCCACTTTGCTGAATTCATTTATTAGTTCAAGTAGCTTTGTTGTGGATACTTCAGGATTTTCTAAATACAAGATCAAGTCATCCACAAACAGTGAGAGTTTTTCTTCCTCTTTTCCTATTTGGACGCCTTTCATTTTTTTGTCTTGTCTAATTGCCCTAGCTAGAACTTCTAGTACAATGTTGAATAACAGTGGTGACAGTGGGCATGCTTGTCTTGTTCCTGATCTTAGGGGGAAAGCTTTCAACCTTTCCCCATTGAGTATGATGTTGGCTGTGGGTTTTTCATATATGCCTTTTATCATATTGAGGAATTTTCCTTTTAGTCCTATCTTTTGAAGTATTTTTTATCAAAAAAAGGATGTTGGATTTTGTCGAATGCCTTTTCTGCATCTATTGAGATGATCATGTGGTTTTTTTCCCTTCAATTTGTTAATGTGGTGTATTACATTGATTGATTTTCTTATGTTGAACCAGCATTGCATGCCAGGAATAAATCCCACTTGGTCGTGATGTATAAGTCTTTTGATATGCTGTTGGATTCGATTTGCAAGTATTTTCTTGAGAATTTTTGTATCTATGTTCATGAGAGAGATTGGTCTGTAATTTTCTTTTCTTGTGGAATCTTTATCTGGCTTTGGTATTAGGGTGATGTTGGCTTCATAAAATGTGTTGGGTAATTTTCCCCCCTCTTCAATTTTTTGGAAGAGTTTATATAGGATTGGTGTTAATTCTTTTAGAAATGCTTGGTAGAACTCACCTGTGAAGCCATCTGGTCCTGGACTTTTCTTTGCTGGGAGATTTTTGATGATGGATTCAATCTCCTTAAAAGTGATTGGTTTGTTAAGTTCTTGTATTTCTTGTTGTGTCAGTGTAGGTTGTTTATGAATTTCTAGAAATTTGTCCATTTCATCCAGGTTGTCTAGTTTGTTGCCATATATTTCTCATAATATCCTCTTATGATTCTTTTTATTTCTGTGAGGTCATTTGTAATTTCCCCCCTTTCATTTCTGGTTGTATTTATTTGCATCTTCTCTCTTTTTTAATTTGTTAGTGTAGCGAGGGGTTTGTCAATTTTATTGATCTTCTCAAAGAACCAGCTTTTGGTTTTGTTGATTTTCTCTATTGCTTTTCTGTTCTCATTTTCATTTATTTCCGCTCTAATTTTATAATTTCTTTCCTTCTTTTTGCTTTGGGATTGGTTTGCTGTTCTTTTTCTAGTTTCTCAAGTTGTTCAGTTAAATATTTGAGTTTAGCTCTTGTTTCTTAATATAGGCATTTAGGGCTATAAATTTCCCTCTCAAGACTGCCTTTGCTGTATCCCATAAGTTTTGATATGTTGTGTTCTCATTTTCATTTGTCTCAATATATTTACTGATTTGACTTGCAATTTCTTCTTTGACCCACTGAATATTTAGGAGTGTGTTGTTCAGTCTCCACGCATTTGCAAATTTACTTTTTTCCTGTCTGTTATCGATTTCTAGTTTCATTCCATTATGATCTGAAAAGGTGCTTTGTATAATTTCAATCTTTTTATATTTATTGAGAGCTGTATTGTTACCTAACATGTGGTCTATCCTGGAGAAAGATCCATGGGCACTTGAGAAGAATGTATAACCCGCTGAGTTTGGATGCAGTGTTCTGTATATGTCTGTTAGGTCTAACTTGTTTATCATATTGTTCAAGTTCTCTGTTTCCTTGTTGATCTTCTGTCTAGTTGTTCTATCTAATGATGTGAGAGGGATGTTGAAGCCTCCGACGATTATTGTAGAAATGTCTATTTTTCCCTTCAGTTTTGCCAGTTTGTCTCATATATTTTGGGGCACCCTGTTTAGGTGCGTAGATATTTGTGACTGCTATATCTTCCTGGAGGATCGTCCCTTTTATTAATATATAATGGCCTTCCACATCTCTTATCACTTTTTTGCATTTGAAGTCTGTTTTGTCTGATATTAGTATAGCTACCCTTGCTCTTTTCTGTTTACTATTCGCGTGGAGTATCTTTTTCCAACCTTTTAATTTCAGCCGGCTTGTATCCTTGTGTCTGAGGTGAGTTTCTTGTAAGCAGCATATGGATGGCTCATGTTTTTTTATCCATTCTTTCAGCCTGTATCTTTTGATGGGGGAATTTAATCCATTCACATTCAATGATATTACTGAAAATGCACTATTTATTTCCTCCATTTTATTCTTTGGTTTTCATATGTCACCTATTTTTGTCTCACTTTTTACTCTTTTGGTTATCCTTTCTGCTTTTCTTTCTTCTATACTCTCCTCCCAGCCTCTCTCTCCTTTCTTTTTCTTACAGGTTCTAAGGCTTCCTTTAATATTTCCTGCAAAGGTGGATTCTTTTTTGCAAACTGTCTCAGTTTCTGTTTGTTTGTGAATACTTTATATTCACCTTCATATTTGAAGGACAGTTTTGCTGGATAAAGAATTCTCAGCTGGCATTTTTTCTCTTTCAGTTTCCTGATTGTATCATACCACTGTCTTTTCACCTCCATGGTTTCTGAAGAGAAATCTGCACTAAGTCTTACTGGACGTCCCTTGTATGTGATCGTTTGCTTCTCTCTTGCTGCTCTGAGAATTTTTCTTTATATTTTAAATTTGACATTCTGAATAATATGTGTCTTGTCGTAGGTCTATTTGGATTTATTCTTATTGGGGTACGGTGTGCTTCTTGGACATGTAAGTTCATTTCTTTCATGAGAGTTGGGAAATTTTCAGCTATTATTTCCTAAAATACTCTTTCTGCTCCTTTTCCTTTCTCTTCTCCTTCTGGAACTCCCATGACATGTATGTTCCTGTGTTTTGTGTTGTCATTCAACTCTCTGAGCCCCTGCTCCAATTTTTCCATTCTTTTTTCTCTGTTCTTTTCTCTGTTCAATTTTAGCTGCTCTGTCTTCAGTATCACTTATTTTTTCTTCTATCATTTAGAGTCTGCTGTTGTATGCTTCAAATGTATTTTTTTTTTTTTTTTTTTTTTTTTTAAGGATTTATTTACTTTTATCCATTTTACACACACACCTCCCCCCCCGGTTTTGCTGTTTCTGTGTCCATTCGCTGGGCAACTCTCTGTGTCCATTTCCTGCCCTCTCTTCTCATCCTTCTCCTCCTGTCTTCCCTGGGATTCGAGCCTCGGAACTTCCGATGTGGGAGAGAGGCGTCCTACCGCC
Organism: Tolypeutes matacus; assembly: GCA_026826555.1. Classification (NCBI taxonomy): domain Eukaryota; kingdom Metazoa; phylum Chordata; class Mammalia; order Cingulata; family Chlamyphoridae; genus Tolypeutes; species Tolypeutes matacus. The sequence continues at coordinate 1,635,934 of JAKSZT010053832.1, forward strand.
TGTGACACCTTAGTTCCTGGTTTTTCGGTGTGTCTCATCTTGGCTCTCCCTTGTGTCACTCTCCTGTTACATCCTCATCTTGCTGCATGGCTTGCGGGGCCTGGCAGCACACCTGTGCATGGGGCCTGATGGCTCACCTGCGCACAGGGCCCACGCACCTTCTATATTTTCTTTTTTTTTTTTCATTTTTACCAGGAGGTCCCGGCGGTCGAACCCAGGTCCCTCCATATGGGAGACGGGTGCACAACCACCCAAGCCGCATCCATCCCCTGCTATATCTGTTAAGGTTGACCAAAGATACCCAGAGTTACAGTCTTTTCCCATACAGGATGGTCATATAATAAATCAGACTTAGTTTATCACCAGCGTTCTAAAAACCAGACCTAGGGAGAAAAACTAGGTCTGGGGATACATGCATGGTTTCTAATATAGCGAATATTTGGCCTACCCTGATTATCACAAATCAGGACAGCGAGAGGATTCGCATTCAAATGTATTTTTGACTTCACCTATTGTGTCTTTCATTCCCATGAACTCTGTTACTTTTCTGTTCAGTGTTTCAAATTCTTCTTTGCATTCGCTCAATGACTTCTTGATGTCATTGATCTCTTTAACTATATTCTCTTTTATCTCATTAATTTGGTTCTGGAAATTTGTGCTCATCTCACTGATTAGTTCTCTCAAATATCTGCATCTCTTCTGGGACTTTGCTGTATTCCTTTTCTTGGGCCATGTCTTCTATTTTCTTAGTATGGCTCATAATCTTTTGCTGGTGCTTAGGCATCTGGTTAGTTTGTATTTTACTTAGATGCTCTATCTCTTTCTCTTTTATTGGGTTTTAGTGGCAGGAGGCTGTGAGTTACCAGAGCTCTTTGATTTTTGGCTCAACCTTGATTGTTAGGATTGTTCTGCTGGTTGCTCAAAACTGGGCACTGGACCCAGTAATTGGTTGTAGAGTCGTTTCCTAGGGCATTGGGCAGGGAGGCTATAGAGGCCAGGAAAAGCCTCTCTTACTTATTAATTTTCTCATGTGCACTTCCTTGGTCTGCCAGGAGATGGTGCTGGTTGGCAGTTCTCAATTCAATGCTTGGTCAGAGTGTATTTGTTGTGACACTGGCCAGATCAATGTGATAGAGCTTCCTGTCTGGGGGCTAAGAGCCCTGTGATTCAAACTTTCTGAGACAGTTCTCCAGACTTCTCTTATAGCGCCCCCCTTTTCCCCGCTAGGAAATATTTCCACTCCCTTCTGAATCCTCAACAATCATTCCCTGTTAGTAGTGAGAGATTGGGAGGTTTGTATATCTTTAGCCCCTTGCAGGCTCCAAGGCAAACAATGGCGCAGCCCCACCCAGCCTGGAAGGGCTCTCGGGACAGGGCAGACCAAACCTGGGAGTCCAAAGCAGGGTCAGCCCCAGGCTCTCTCTCCCCTCTCCCGTGGAGTCCTCAACAATTAGTCTAGGCTAGAAGAGAGGGAGGTTGCGAGGGTCGGATTTCTCCAGTCCTTTCTAGGCTCCCAGGGCAAACCGCCGTGTGGAAGGGTCCGTGGGGCTCCGCAGCCCAAATTTCAGGTCAGAACCTGAGTCAGCCTAAGGCTGTGTCCCTCTCTCTCCCCTTTCCGGGAGTGGCAGATCCCTGAAGCCCCCTTTGTCTGTGGTCGCAGGCCCAGGGGCCCGAGAATTCTGAAGAGTGTGGGGGAGGGTGCTGGCAGCAGCAGAAACTGCTACTTCCCCCTCACCGTTCTGTTGTCGCGATTTCCCTCTTCTGTCCCTCTCTCTTCTCGGTCGTATGCAGCCTTCACCTGCTGTCCTAAACCCTAGAAGATCTTTTTCGGGGCTGTTTCCGCTTGTCCTCTAGCTATTTTTCTGGAGAAGAGGTTCCCGTGTCTTACTAGTCCGCCATCTTCCCGGAAGTCCCATGTAATTCTTTAAATTGTGTGTTTATTTTTTTCTTTTGCCCAGTTTTCTCTTTAGTGTTTCACCTTTTTAAAGAAAATTCTGTGAGGCTTTTCAACTAGTGTTTTGAAAATATTAATAAAGAGAACACTTATCTCATTAGGTTTTCCTGTGAATTTGCCTTCATAGTGATTTTTACAAAAGAAAACCTATAAATCTGCAGGTAGAAGTATCTATCAGTACTGTCCTTCATGGTTTTACCCTTTGAATTCTTTCTTTTGCTTTTATACTATGAAAGTGTTTTTCACTTCAAAATCAGATGATGATGATGATGGCAATAACTAAAATGTATTGAGCACTTATGATGAAAAACTTCCCAAATTTAATGAAAAACATGAATATACATGTCCAGTAGCTCAATGGACTCCAAATAGACTAAACCCAAATAGACACATTCTGAGATCGATAATAATCAAACTTTCAAATACCACATATAAAGAAGGAATCCTGAAAGCCACAAGAGAGAAGCAATGTGTCATGAACAAGGGAGCCTCAATAACATTAAGTGACAGTTCCTCATCAGAAATCATGGAGGCAAGAAGTTGGGGGAAGACATATTTGAAGTAGTAAAAGCAAAAAACTGTCAAGCAAGATTTCTATATCCAGCAAAACTGTCTTTCAAAAATGTTTTAGTTTCCTAGGCTGCTCAAAGCAAATACCATGAAAGGTTCAGGTTAAACAATGGGAATTTATGTGCTTCATAGTTTTGAAGCCAGGAAAATGTCCAAATCAAGGCATCATCAGGGTGATGCTTCTTTCCCAAAGCCTGGCTGCTGGCAATCCTTGGCTCCTCTTTGACAAGGCAAAGCACATGGCAGCATCTTCTGGTCTTTCCCTTTCCTTCCAGCTTCCTCTGTGACTTTCTCTCTCTCTGTCTGAATTTCATCCTCTTATAAAGGGCTCCAGTAATAGGATTAAGACCCATCCTGACTGAGGTGGGCCACACCTTAATTGAAGTAGCCTCATCAAAAGGTCCTACCTACAATGGGTTCACACCCACAGGAATGGATTAGATTTAAGAAAATGTTTTTTGGGGGTACATACAGCTTCATACTACCGAAAAAAAATTGAGAGCAAGATTAAAATATTCACAGATAAACAAAAGCTGAGAGACTTTATCACCAATACTGGTACTACAAGAAATTCTAAAAGGAGTTCTACAGGTTGAAATGAAAGGACACTAGACAATAGATTAAAGTCACATGAAGAGATAAAGATCTCCAGTAAAGGTCATGACATGGGTAAATATAAATGCCAGTACTATTGTATTTTTGGTTTGTAATTCTACTTTTTACTTCCTGCAGGATCTAAATGGCAAATTCACGAAAAGTATTGATAAATCAATGGTTTTAGACTCATAATGTATAAATATGTAATTTGTGACAAGAACTGCGTAAAGGTAGGGGGATGGAGGTGTGTAGGAACATAATTTGTGTATGTTACGCAAATTAAGTTGGTATCAAACCAAATGAGATTGTTATAGATTTAGAATGTTAAATTTAAGCCCTATGGTAACTACAAAGAAAGTGTCAGAGAATATGCAAACTCATAGAAACAGAAAGTAGAGTGCAGATTGTCAGGGGTGAGGGCGGGAGGGGATAGGGAGTTAATGCATAGTGGCTATAGGATTTCCATTTGGGACTATGGGAAAGTTCGGCTAATGGATGGTGGGTGGTGAGGGTGCCACAACCTTGTGAATGTGAATGATCCATTGAACGGTATGCTTGGGCAAGGTTGAGATGGGAAATTTGTTTTTTCTGTTTCTACAATTTTTTTTTTTTTGTAGAAAAAGAACAACAAAGAGATACTGACAATTAAAGACAATTCATGATCCTAGGCAGGATCTAATAATGGAAGAGAGGAGGCTCAAAAGGACATTACTGGGAAAATGGGAAAACTGGAATATAAATTGTAAGCTTTATATCAATATTAAATTTCTTGAACTTGATAATTGCACTTAATATCCTTATTCTTAGGAAATGTATATGGAAGTAGTATATTCTCATGGAGCATGATGTACACAATCTACTCTTAAATATTCAGAAAATAGATTGATGGAAAGATAGAATAGTAAAGCAAAATGTTAAATGGTAGATCTGAGTATCTGGGTGAGGGGCATGTTGGAGTTGTCTGTATGGGTTTTGTAATTATCTTGGAAAGTGTCTATAGATTTGAAATTATTTCAGAATAAAAAGGTGATACTGTATTAGGCTGGGCCCTAAATCCAATGACTGGTGTCCATATAAGAAGGCCATATATGGTGGTTTGAAGCTGTATGTAGCTAAAGCTAATCCATTCCTGTGGATAAGTAGGATCTTTTGATGAGGTTACTTCCATTAAGGCGTGAGCCAGGGTGAATCGTAATCCTTTCACTGGAGTCCTTTATAACAGAATGAAATTCAGACCAAGAGCAAGAAAGCCACAGAAGCAAAAAGCTGAAATCAGTGAAACCTGAAAGAAACCAGCAGATGCCACCATGTGCCTTGCCATGTGACAGAGAAGTCCAGGATCACAAGCAGCAAGCCTTTGGGAAGAAAGCATTGCCTTGATTTGGACATTTTTCTCATCTTCAAAACTGTAAGCTTGTAAGAAAATAAATTCCCGTTGTAAAGTCCAACCCATTTCTAGTATATTGCTTTCCTCAGCCTTGCAGACTAGAACACTGTGTGAAGACACACAGACACACAGAGAAAAGAGGCCACGTGATGATGGAGGCAGAGACTGGAACGATGCAGCTCCAAGCCAAGGAGCACCAAATATAGTTTGGCAGCTGCCAGGAGCGAGAGGATGAGCAAGAAAGGATTCAGAGGGAGCATGGCCCACCTCGATGCTGGCTTTCTGGATTCCAGAACTGTGACAGAATACGTTTCTGTTGCTTTAAGCCACCCAGTTTGTGATGATTTGTTACAACAGAAGCTCTGTAAAAAAAAATCATTTTTTTACATTTAGCATTAAAACATAGTGGATGCAATCGATGTAAACAAAGCAACCCACAAGAAACAAGTGAGGCACTGACAAGGAGCTAGACCTGGCTGGCTGTAAGCTAAAGAACTCTAATAGTAACACAGAAAGGTGGCCAAGAACACAGGCTTGAGGTGTTGTTAAGTCACTTCAAATCCTGGCTCCACTGCTGGGCAGAGTTGGGGGTCTTAGGCACACTAAACTTTGTAAATCCTTCATTTCTTCATCCGTCAAATGGGAATAACATGTATTTGGCAAGTGTTTTTCCAGATCACACCTAAACTCGTGGAATAAATTAATAATAAAAATCTATTTTCCAATAGCTGAGCCCCTCACAGCTGAATCAACACTGCTTTGTGTTGACATACTGGGGCCTAACGCAAAAAAGAAACATGTGCCCCTAGATGCATGTTTTTATGTGTTTCCTAATAGTTTTCCCCCATACATTAAAGTAGTTGAAAAAAAATGAAAAATTGAGTGGTGGGTATATTAACAGTCACAACAATATTTTTTTCTTTATTTTTAAAGAAGCTTTAGATTACATAAAAAATATAGGGGATTCCCATATACCCCACCTGCTCCCCCTCCCACACTTTCCCCCATTAACAACGTCTTTCATTAGTGTGGTACATTTGTTACAATTGATGGACGCATGTTGAAGCATTGCTACTAAGCATGGTCTATAGTTTACAGTATGGTTTACATTTTGTACTGCACAATTTTACAGGTTTTGACAAAATGTATAATGGCTTGTATCCATCCTTGCAATATTATGCTGAACAGTTTCAATGTCCCCAAAATGCCCCATGTTATACCTATTCTTCCATCTCCCTCCCCTCAGAACCTCTGGTGACCACTGTCTTTATATCAGTCACAACAATATTTTAATTTTAAATATTTTAATTTATACCAAAACACTTCTTTTGAAAATGTATGTGTGCATATATGAAGCAGGCTAGTAAAAGAGGGACTCAATAGATGGATCTGGAATCTGGCAAGAAGTCCACGTGGATATTGATGCCCCCAAGATGGCTGCTGGAAGACCCTCACAAGATTCTGCCATTCAGAACAAGATTTCCTCCGGAAGCCAGAAGAAGCCCTGGATACTCTCCAGGGACATTATCATTGGGCCCTCCCGGGAGATTGATGGGTGGGGTAATCAATCAAAACCGCAAACCACTGGAGCTCGTCCCGTGTCATTAGCAAAGAGGGGGAATATGAACTATGGTCCATGCTTGGTGGCAAAGCCCCAGGATGTGTGTATCCATTGCAGGTGATGTGCCACACTAATGAAAGATGTGTATGTGGGAGGTTATGGGAGGTGTGGAAGGTGGGGAACATGGGGATCCCTGTAATTTTTGTGTAACATGTATGTATTCTAAGCATCTTTTAAAATATATAAATATATATATATACATAATTAAAAGAATACAAAGTGAAAAAAAAAAAAGCAAGCGCCAAGGCCGAACCTCTCTTGCCTTTGGACCCCTGTTCTGACCTTCTTCTCCCCTGCCTGGATCAACACTCAAGTAAAACCTGGGCATTTATAATCTATAATGGGAAATTGTAGTCTGTAAGTCGATCCTCTTTATCACTCTTCAGCCCCTTTCTCTCCCTGGGACCATGATCTGTTATTTCCTCCCATTTCTCTTCCCTCCCTACCTTAATAAATTACTAGCCTAATCAACTCTTGAAATTCATTTCTGCAGTACAATCAAGAACCTAGACAAAATCCGGTAACATATATATATCATAAAATTTGCCATTTTAGTCATTTGAAGTATACAATTCAGTAACATTAATTACGTTTACAGTGTGCTAACATCACTGCCATCCATTACCAAAACTTTTTCATCATCCAAAATAGAAATCAGGACATATTCCTGCCCATTCCTCCTCTTCACAGTCCCTGGTAGCTTATTCTAGATATTTCATGTAAGTGGAGTCATAAAATATTTTCTCTTTTGAGTCTGGTTTCTTTTACCAGGAGGTCCTGGGGATCGAACCCAGGTCCCTCCATATGGCAGACGGACGCCCAACCATTTGAGCCACGGGCAACCAACCTATTGTCTCTCTTCTGTGTCTCTTTTTGTTGAGTCATCTTGCTGTGCCAGCTCTACGCGTGGGCCAGCACTCCACTTGGGCCAACTTGCTTTTCACCAGGAGGCCCCAGGAATCAAACCCTCGACCTCCTATATGGTAGACAGGAGCCCAATTGCTTGAGCCACATCCGCTTCCCTCACTGTAACTTTGATTTGCATTTTCCTAATAGCTAATGATGTTGGTCATCTTTTCGTGTGCTTTTTAGCCATTTGTATTTCCTCTTTGGAAAAGTGTTTAAGTCTTTTGCCCATTTGTGATTGTGTTGTTTGTCTTTTTATTATTGAGTTGCAGGATTTCTTTATATATGCTGGATATTAGACCCTTATCAGATACGTGGTTTCCAAATATTTTCTCCCATTGAATAGGCTGCCTTTTCACTTTCTTGATAAACTCCTTTTTTTTTTTTTTTTTTAAATATGGAACGCTTCACGAATTTGCGTGTCATCCTTGCGCAGGGGCCATGCTAATCTTCTCTGTATCGTTCCAATTTTAGTATATGTGCTGCTGAAGCGAGCACTTGATAAACTCCTTTGAAACACAAAAGCTTTTAATTTTGAGGTGGTCCCATTTATCTATTTTTTTCTTTTGTTGCTCATGCTTTGAGTGTAAAGTTTATGAAACCATTGCCTACCACTAGGTCTCACAGATGTGTCCCTACATTATCTTCTACGTGTTTTATGGTCCTGGCTCTTATGGTCTTTGATCCATCTTGAGTTAATTTTTGCATAAGGTGTGAGATAGGGGTCCTCGTTCATTCTTTTCAATATGGATATCCAGTTCTCCCAGCACCATCTATTGAAGGGACTATCCTGTCCCAGTTGAGTGGACCTGGTGGCCTTGTCAAAATCAGTTGGTTGTAAATGCATGGGACTATTGCTGAATTTCTCAGTTCAGTTCCATTGGTCAATATGTCTATCCTTGTGCTAATACCATGAAGTTTTGACTAATGTAGCTTTGCAATATGCTTTAAAATCAGGTAGTACTTTGTACTTTTTCAAGATGTTTTTGGTTAATTGGGGTCCCTTAGCCTTCTGAATAAATTTGATAATTGGCTTTTCCATTTCTGTAAAAAAAAAAATGCTGTTTGAATTTTAATTGGGATTGCATTGAATCTGTAAATCAATTTGTAAATATCTTTTTTTTTTTTTTTTTACCAGGAGGTACCGGGGATCAAACCCTGGTCTCTCCATATGGTAGACAGACACCGAACCCCTTGAGCCACATCCGTTTCCCTGTAAATATCTTAATGTTATTTAGTCTTCCAATCCATAAACATGGAATGTCCTTCCATTTATTAAAGCTGTCTGTGATTTCTTTTAGCAATATTGTGTGCTTTCTGTATACAAGTCCCTTACATACTTAGTTAAATTTATTCCTAGATATTTGATTCATTTAGCTGCTATTGTAAATTGAATTATTTTCTTGATTTCCTACTCAGATTGCTCATTCCTAGTGTAAAGAAAACACTACTGATTTTTACTTGTTGATCTTATATTCCACCACTTTACTGTTTATTAGCTCTAGTATCTTTGTTGTAAAATTTTCAGGACTTTCTATATATAGCATCATGTCATCTGCAAATAGTGAAAGTTTTACTTCCTTCTTTCCAATTTGGGTAACTTTTATTTCTTTTTCTTGTCTAATTGCTGTAGTAAGAACTTCTAACACAATGTTCATTAACAGTGGTGACAGTGGGCATCCTTGTGTTGTTCTGGATCTTAGAGGGAAAGCTTTCAGTCTTTCATTGCTGAGTACAATGTTGGCTGTAGGGTTTTTTGTTACTGTTGTTGTTTGTTTGTTTTACCGGGAGGTCCCGGGGATCAAACCCAGGTCCCTCCATATGGTAGACAGAGGCACAACCATTTGAGCCACATCCGCTCCCCTGTAGGTTTTCTTATATTCCCTTTATCATGTTGAGGAAATTTCCTTCTATTCCTATCTTTCAAAGTGTTTTCATCAAGAAAAGATGCTGAATGTTTTTGAATGCCTTTTCTGTGTCAATTGAGATGGTCATGTTGTTTTTTTCCCTCTTATCTGTTAATGTGGTATATTACATTAATTGATGTTCTTGCAGACCTGGGATAAAACCCACTTGATCATGATGTATAAGTTGTTTAATGTATTGTTGGATTCAATTTGCAAGTATTTTGTTGGGATTTTTGCATCTATATTCATTAGAGAGATTGGTCTGTAATTTTCTTTTTTTTTTGTAATATCTTTATCTGGTTTTAGTATGAGGGTAATGTTGGCTTCATAGAATGAGTTAGGTAATGTTCCCTACTTTTCAACTTTTTGGGAGAGTTTGAGCAGGATTGGTATTAGATCGTCTTTGAATGATTGGTAGAATTCCCCTGTGAAGCCATCTGGTCCTGGAGTTTTCTTTGTTGGGAGGTTTTTGAAAACTGATTCAATCTCTTTACTTGTGATTGGTTTGTTGAGGTCTTGTACTTCTTCTAGAGTCAGTGTAGGTTGCTTGTGTGTTTCTAGGAAATTATCCATTTCATTTAAGTTGTCTAATTTTTTTGGCATATCATTGTTCATAGTGTCCTCCTATGATCTTTTTCACTTCGGTGGGGTCAGTAGTAATGTCCCCCCTCTCATTTCTGATTTTTATTTATTTGCATTTTCTTTTTTTTTTCTTTGTCAGTCTAGCTAAGGGTTTGTCAATTTTATTGATCTTTTCAAAAGAACCAACTTTTGCTTTTGTTGACTCTTTCTCCCCCCTCCCCATTTTTTCTTCTCAATTTCATTTATTTCTGCTAATCTTTGTTAGTTCTTTCCTTCTGCTTGTTTTGGGATTAGTTTGTTGTACTTTTTCTAGTTCCTCCAGGTGTGCAGTTAGATCTTTGATTTTCACTCTTTCTTCTTTTCTTAATGAAGGCATTTAGGGCTATAAGTTTTTTCTCTCATTACTGCCTTTGCTGCATTCCATCATTTTTGATATGTTGTGTTCTTGTTTTCATTCATCTTGAGATATTTACTGATTTACTGATTTCTCTTGCAATTTCCTCTTTGGCCCATATATTTGTGACTATTCCAGTTCTCTGCCCATTATTGATTTTCAGCTTCATTCATTTGTGGTCAGAGAAGGTGCTTTGTATAATTTCTATTTACGTACATCGAGACTTTTCTATGACCTAACATGTGGTGTAAACTGGAGAATGATACACGAGTGCTCAAGAAGAATGTATATCCTGCTGTTTTGGGGTGCAATGTTCTATATATGTCCATTAGATCTAGTTCCTTTAACATTTTATCCAAGATCTCTGTTTCTCTATTGGTCCTCTGTCTAGATGTTGTCTATTGTTGACAGTGGTGTACTGAAGTCCCCCACTATGATTGTAGAGATGTCTCTTTCTTCCCTCAGTTTTGTCAGTATTTGCCTTATATATTTTGTGGCATCCAGGTTAGGTGCATAAATATTTGATTTTTATTTCTTCTTGGTAGATTGTATCTTTTATTAATATAGAGTGCCCTTCTTTGTCTCTTGTATTAGTCAGCCAAAGGGGTGCTAATGTGAAATACCAAAAATGGGTTGGTCTTTATAAAGGGTATTTATTTGGGGTAGAAGTACACAGATACCAGGCCATAAAGCATTAAGTTTCTTCTCTCACCAAAGTCCATTGCCACGTGTTGGAGCAAGACAGCTGCCGACGTTTGCCAGGATTCAGGCTTCTTGGGTTCCTCTCTTCCCAGTGCTGTGTTTCTCTCCAGGCTTAGCTCTTCTGGTTCCTCCACAAGGTCAGCTGTAGACTATCAGGCGAACGACTTGCTTCTCTTCTCCTGGGGCCTTCTCTCCACCATCAAAACTCCAACATCAAAACTGCTTCTCAAAAAAACTGCTTCTGGGGATGGATGTGGCTCAAATGGTTGGGCATCCCTCTCCCATATGGAGGGACCTGGGTTAAATCCCCGGGACCTCCCAGTAAAACAAGCAAACAAACAAAAACAAACAAACAAAAAAAAACCTTGCTTCTTCTGTCCTTTGCCTTGCCTTTTATATTCGATTCCCTACTCACCAAAGGGGTGGGGCTCAACGCCCTACTGACATGGCCCAGTCAACGCCCTAATCATAACTTAATCATGCCCAGATTAACAGATCAGTTTATAAGCACGATCCAATTGTATTTTTGGAATTCATAATTACATCAAACTGCCAAACTGCAACATCTCTTATAACAGTTTTATATTTAAAGTCTATTTTGTCTGATATTAGTATAGCTAACCCAGGTCTTTTTTGGATACTCTTTGTGTGGAAAATTGTTTTCCAACCTTTCACTTGCAACCTATTTATGTCCTTGGTATAAGACGAGTTTCTTGTAGGCAGCATATAGATGGGTCATATTATTGTTTTATCCATTCTGCCAATCCATGTCTCTTAATTGGGGAGTTTAATCCATTAACATTCAATGTTATTACTGTAAAAGCAGTACTTACTTCAACCATTCTTTTCTGTAGGCTTATATGTGTTATAATTTTTTTTTTCTCTTTTCACCCTTTTAGCTACCCTTACTAATACTCCTCCTTTCTATACTATCCTACAAACTTCTCTCTCCTGTCTTTTCCTTTCAACCTACAGAACTCCCTTTAGTATTTCTTTTTTTTTTTTTTTTTTTTTAAAGATTTTATTTATTTATTCATTTATCCCCCCCTTGCTGCCTGTGCTCGCCGGGTCAGCCAACCACGCCGCGCGGGTGGGCCTGCCCCCACCAGGAGGCCCCGGGAACCGAACCCGGGGTCCCCCACATGGCAAACGGGAGCCCCACTGATTGAGCCACAGCCACTTCCCCCTTTAGTATTTCTTGAAGGGCTGGTCTATTGTTAATAAATTCTCTCAATTTCTGTTTATATGTCAATATTTTAATATCTCCCTCATTTTTGAAGGGCTGGATACAGAATTCTTGGCTGGAAGTTTTTCCTCTTTCAGCACCTTACCTATGTCATATCACTGCTTTCTCACCTCCATGGTTTCAGATGAGAAATCAGCACTTAATCCTATCAAGAATCCCTTATATGATGGATATCTTTTCTCTTGCTGCTTTCAGGATTCTCTTTATCTTTGGTATTTGACAATCTGATTATTATGTATCTCGGAGTAGATATGTTAGGATTTATTCTGTTTGGAGTATGCTGTGCTTCCTGGACGTGTACATCCATGTGCCTCATAAGAGTTGGGAAATTTTCAGCCATTATTTCCTCAAACACTCTTTCTGCCCCTTTTACCTTTCTCTTCTCGCTATGGGGCACCCATAATGCATAAATTTGTGGGTCTTGTGGTGTCATTCAATTCCCTGAGTTCCTGCCAAATTTTTCCAATTTTTTTTTCTATCTGTTCTTCTGTCTGTGTGATTTCAGATGTCCTATCTTCCAATTTGCTAATTCTTTCCTCTGCCTGTTCAAATCTTTGTGTGAGTCTAGTGTATTTTTAAATTTCTTTTATTGTGCATTTCATTCCCATAAGATCTGTTATTTTCTATGTATGCTTACAATTTCTTCTGTATGCCCACCCAGTGTCTGCTGAATATCTTTATCTCTTCCTTCATCTTCTTGATTTGCTTTAGAATATTTGTGTGGATATCTTCAATTAGTTGTTCCAAATTCTGTGTCTTCTCTGGCATTTTAGTTTATTCCTTTGGCCGGGCCATATCTTCCTGTTTCTTACTATGGCTTGTAATTTTTTGCTGATGTCTAGGCATCTGTTTATCTTGATGGGTTTACTTCGTTGGTCAGTTTCTCTCTCTTGCCTAGTTTTTTGTTTATTTGGTTGGTTGGTTGATTTTTTGTTTGTTTGTTTGTTTTTTGTTTTTGGCTTTGTGTTAAGGCTCTTTTTGGACACTTGGTTCCACTTGTTCTAAATCTTTAGAATTGCCTGTGTTTAATTGAAAAACTAAAAGAGTAAAAAAAAAAAAAGATTAAAAAGGAAAAGAAAAAAATGAAGGAAAAGGAAGAAAGAAAGAAAAAAAAAGAGAACAGAAAGAAAAGGACATAAAAGAAAAAGAAAACAACAACAACAAAAGAAAAAGAAAGTAAAAAAAAAGGGCCTCCCTCTCAGGCCATAAAGTGTCCTGCTAGGCTCATCTTGCCAGCCACTGTGCCTGCCTAATACCCCATGGCCTGCCACTCCCCAGGTACCCAGATGAGGAGAGAAGAAAAAAATTAAACAAAAACCAGGCATCCCTCTTAGGCTTCTGAAGTCTGACTAGGCACCCCCTTCGTTGCTGGATTGCCCTGAAGCCTGCAGTTCCCCCAGTACCCAGCTGGGCTCTCCCTCTCCAGTTGCCAGCTCCAATCACCCCCATGGCCCTGCGACTTCCCCTATGCCTGGCAAGCCTGCCTATATCCTCACAGTTTCTGGGGGAGGAGTGCAGCCTACCATTCCCTACTCTGTCATCTTGGTGCCTCTATGTTTTTGAGGAAAAGCCAAATTGTTTTCCACAGTGACTGCACCATTATACATTCCCTCCAGCAATGTACAAGCACTCCAATTTCTCCACATCCTCCCAACGCTTATTTTCCAATATAAAAAAAAAAAATAGCCATTGTCATAAGTGTACAGTTATATCTCATTGTGGTTTTTTGGTTTGCATTTTCCTAATGACTAATGGTATTTAAGATCTTTTCATGTGCTTATTGGCATTTGTGTATCTTCTTTATAGATATGTTTATTCAAGTTCTTTGCCCATTTTTTAATTGGGTTGATTGTCTCTCTGTTGTCAAGTTGTTAAAGTTGTTTATATATTTTTAATATTAAACCCTTATCAGATATATGGTTGCCAAATATTTTCTCCCATTCTGTTGGATCATTTTTCACTTTATTGATAATGTACTTTGCACTAAAGTTTCTAAGTTTGATGAAGTCCAATATATCTGTTGTTTCTTATGTTGCTCGTGTTTTCGGTGTAAAGTCTAATATTCCATTGCCAAGTCCAAGGTCATGAAGATTTCCCCGTGTTTTCTTCTGAGGGTTTTATGGATTTAGCTCTTAAATTTAGGCCACTGATCTATTTTGAGTTCTTTTTTTTTTTTTTTTATCTTCTCTTTGAATTTGATTTCTTTCTCTTTTTTCTTTTTTTTTTTAACTTTATTTTGTACATTTAATAATTGAAAACATAAGCAATAAAAAACTAAAAAGTAAACACAGATGAATAAATATATACATTTCTCAATTAAATGTAATGGATACATGTAAATTTTTTTGTTTTGTTTTTTGTTTGTTTTTTTTGTTTTTTTGTGTGTGTGAATCAAACAATATATTACACAATATATTTGGTTCATAGTAATGCATTCATACAGTATTTGTCCTTTTGTGTCTGGCTTGCTTCACTCAACATAATGTCCTCCAGATTCATCCATGTTGCCATATGCTTTATGACTTCATTTCTTCTTACAGCTGCATAATATTCCATCGTGTGAATAGACCACAGTTTGTTTATCCATTCATCTGTTGATGAACACCTGGGTTGTTGCCAACTTTTGGCAATGATGAATAATGTGGCTATGAACATTGGTGTGCAGATGTCTGTTCGTGTCACTGCTCTCAGTTCTTCTGGGTATATACCCAGTAGTGGTATTGCAGGGTCACGTGGCAAGACTATATTCAACTTCTTTAGGAACTGCCAAACAGTCCTCCATAGTGGTTGTACCATCCTGCATTCCCACCAACAGTGAAGAAGTGTTCCTATCTCTCCACATCCTCTCCAACACTTGTAGTTCTCTGTCTTTTTAATAGTGGCCATTCTGATAGGTGTGAAATGATATCTCATTGTAGTTTTGATTTGCGTTTCCCTAATCATGAGTGATGTTGAGCATTTCTTCATGTGTTTTTTTTGCCATTTGTATTTCTTCTTCGGAGAAATGTCTATTCAAGTCTTTGGCCCATTTTTTAATTGGGTCGTTCGTCTTTTTATTGTTGAGCTGTAACATCTCTTTATATATCCTGGTGAGTTCATTTTTGTATATGGTGTGATAACCAGTTTTCATTCTTTTGCATGTGGATATCAAGTTTTCTCAAAACCATTTGTTAAAGAGATTTTTCTTTCTTCTTGGCACCCTTGTTGCAAATCAGTTTTCCATAGATGTGCAGGTTTATTTCTGGACTCTCAATTCTATTCCATTGATCTATATGTCTATGCTTATGCCTGTATCACACTGTTTTGATTACTGGATCTTTATAGTAAGGTTTGAAATCAAGAAGTATCAGTCCTCCAGCTTTGTTCTTGTTTTGGTTATGTGAGACCCCTTGCAATTTCATATGAATTTGAGAATTAGTTTTTCCATTTCTGCACAAAGTGTATTAGAATATTGATAGAGATTGGTTGAATTTGTAGATCACATTGGATAGTACTGATATCTTAACAATATTAAGTCTTCCAACCCATGAACACAGGCTGTCTTTCAATTTATTTAGGTGTTTACTTTCTTTCAATAATGTTTTTTTGTTTTGTTTTGTTTTTTGTAAAATGATATATAAATATATTTGCATATATGTGCATTTGCTTACATAAATGTTATTTCATATATATCTATCTATATATATTTTTTAATTCAATAATGTTTTATAGCTTTCAGTGTACAAGTCTTTCAACTCCTTGGTTAAATTTATCCCTGGATATTTTACTCGTTTACATGGTATTTTAAATGGAATTGTTTTATTGATTTCCTTTTCAGGTCATTCATCATTGGTGTGTAGAAACACAACTGATTTTTTTGTTTGTCGGTCTTGTGCCCTGCAAATTTGCTTAATTCATTTATTAGCTCTAGTATCTTTCTTGTAGATTCTTTGGAATTTTTTCTATAGAGGAAAATGTCATCTATGAATAGGGAAAGTTTTACTTTTTCCTTTCCAATTTGGATATCTTTTCTTTTTCTTGCCTAATTCTCTGTCTAGAACTTCCAGTAGTGTTGAATAGCAGTGATGAAAGTGGGCATCCTAGTCTTGTTTCCAACCTTAGGGGCAAAACTTTGTCTTCCACTGTTCACTATAATGAACAGTGGGTTTTTCATAAATGCCCTTTATCATGTCAAGGAAGTCCCCTTCTGTTCCTGTTTTTTTGCTTGGTTCTGTTGGTTCGTTTGTTTGTTTTTATTTTTGTTTTTCTGGATTTTGTCAGATGCCTTTTCAGTGTCACTTGAGATGATCCTGTTGGTTTTTCCACCCTTTGTTCTATTAATAGAGTATTACATTGATTTTCTTATGATGAAACCACCCTTACTTTCCTGGGATAAATTCATTTGGTCATTTTGGGTAATCATTTTAATGTGCTGTTGGATTCAGTTTGCTGGTATTTTTGTTGAAGATTTTTACACCTATATTCATAAGGGATATTAGTCTACAATTTTCTTTTCTTGTGATGCCTCTGTCTGGCTTTAACATTAGGACGATGTTGGTCTCATAGAATGAATTAGATATCTTCCCTCTTCTTCAACTTCTTCTAAGAGTTTGTGAAGGTTTGGTGTTAATTCTTTGAATATTTGATAAAATTCACTAGTGAAGCCATTGGTTCTGGACTTTTCCTTGGGAGGGTTTTGAGTTCTGATTCAATCTCATTTCTTGTGGTTGCTCTGTTGAGGTCTTGTATTTATCCTTTAATCAGTTTAGATAATTTTTGTGTTTCTGGGAATTTGCCCATTTTGTCTAGGCTACGTAATTTGTTGGCATACAATTGTTGATAGTATCCTCTTAAAAGATTTTTTATTTTTGTAAGGTCAGTAGTAATGTTCCCACTTTCATTTCTGATTTTAGTTATTTGCATCCTTTCTCTTACCCAAACATTTGTCAATTTTACTGATGTTTTAAAAGAACCAATTTTTTATTTTGTTGATTCTCTCTACTGTTTTTCTATTCTTTATTTCACTTATTTCTGGTCTAATCTTTATTATTTTCTTCCTTTTGGTTACTTTTGGTTTAGTTTGCTCTGCTTTTTCTAGTTCCTCCACATGCAAGGTTAGATTGTTGATCTGAGATCTTTCTTCTTTTTTTTAATATAAGCATCTATAGCTATAAATTCCCTTCTGAGTACTTCCTTTACTATATCCGATAAGTTTTGGAATATTGTGCTTTCATTTTCATTTGCCTTAAGATATTTTCTAATTTCCTTTGTGGTTTCTCTTTGATTCATTAAGAATATATTATTTAATTTCCATGTATTTATGAATTTTCCAGTTCTCCCTCTGTTATTGATTTCTAGCTTTATTCCATTGTAGTCAGAGAAGGTAATTTGTATGATTTCAATCTTCTAATTTATTCAGACTTGTTTTGTGACTTAAATATGATCTATCCTGGAGAATAATCCATGTGCACAGGAGAATAATGTATTCTGCTGTTGTTGGGTGAAGTTTTCTATATATGTCTAATAGTCTAATTGATTATTAGTATTGTTCAACTCCCCTATTTTCTTTTTGATTTTCTGTCTAGGTGTTCTGTCCATTAGTGGAAGTGGTGTATTAATGTTTCCTACTATTAATGTAGAGCTGTCTATTTCTCTCTTCAAATGTGCCAATGTTTGTTTCATATATTTTGGCGCTCTGTTGTTAGGTGCTTAGGTTTAAAATTGTTAAAGCTTCTTAATGAGTTGACCCTTTTTTCAACATATAATGTTCTTTTTTGTCACTTATAACAGTTTTTTACTTAAAGTCTATTTTATCTGATATAAGTATCGCTATCCTAGTTATTGTTGGTTACTGTTTGCATGAAATATCTTTTCCTTCCCTTCTCTTTCAAAGTATTTGTGGCTTTGAATTTATGGTCTCTTGTAAACAGCATAAAATTGGATCATGCTTTTTATTCATTCTGCCAATCTCTGCCTTTTCATTGGATTTTAACCTATTTACATTTATCCTACTGATAATGTAGAACTTCTGCCATTCTACGATCTGGTTTTTGTAAGCATTGTATCTTTTTTGTGATTCATTTCTTACAATACTGTCTACTTTTGTGTTTAGTTGATCTTTTGTTGTGAATTGTTATAATCTCCTCTCATTTCTCTTTATGATATTGTTTAGACAATTGCTTTATGCTTATCATGGAGCTTAAATTTAATATCCTAAATCTATAACAACCTCATTTATCTTATAACCACTTAACTTCAATAGCACACATAAACAATATACCTTTCTGTGTCCCCCACTTTATGTTGTTCTTGACACAAATTACATCTATATACATTGTGTACTCAATGCCATAGATTATTATTACTTTTTATGCATTTGTATTTTAGATCATGCAGGAAGTAAGTGTTGGAGTTATAAACTAAAAATGCAATAGTAATGGCATTTATAGGTGGTTACCCATTCCGAAGATCTCTATTTATTCACATGGCTTTAAGCTACTATCTAATGTCCTTTCCCTTCAACCTGAAGAACTCCCTTTAGCAAAAGTTCTATAGGACAGGTCTAGTAGTGATGAATTCCCTCAGCTTTTGTTTTTCTGGGAATGTCTTCATCTTTCCCTTTTTTGAAGGTATGGCTCCATATTAACTGAGGCATTTACTATCTTTATTTGGTTCCTCAATTAGGTTTATTCAGTGGATAGAGACTATGTTAATCAGGTAAATAACAGCCAATCCATATTAAATTTAATTTGTCTCAGTCAAGTCCGTAGCAGCCTTGATGACTGATTCTTGCTAGATTTTGGAACTTCGGCAGGCTCAGCCTGTTTAAGGAGACTACCTTAGAGGAGCAAGTGCCCTAGAAGTTAAGAAACATCATGGGATACCTGAACAAGCATAGATTTTGTAAGACACATTTGGGTTCGATCCCAGTCTTCATCTTTTTTTTTTTTAGCTGTGTAAGTATGAGCAAGATGCTTAACTTTTCTGAGCCGCAATTCCCACGTCCGTTCCTGTGAAGAATAAGTGGACCAAAATTCAAGTTGCGGGAGATATTGTCATGTCTGGTCATCAGGCCCATAGAGGGCATCTCTGCTCCAGAAAGAAAACAGCAACCCGGGTCACAGGCTGAGGGCACACCTGTAGAGAGCTCTTCGTCCACACTCAAGCCTGCATAAGCATCCTCCCATCCTCCCTTGCGCCCCCAGCAAGGCCAGGCCCCGGAAGCTGGCTACCCTGTAGTTGCCATAGAGACAGTGTAGGTGCCTGTGGGGTGGGGATACAAAGCGCGGCTTCTGATTGGCCAGGGCAGTCGGCGTGCGTCCCACCTCTCAACTTTAGGGAATAAATCCCACCTTGGCTCCCGGCATAGAAGGGCCAAAGATGTGCCCCCAGGGTGGGAGCACAAGGTGGGAGCAAAGGTGGGAGAAGATGACCTATAGGTTATCTGCAATCGTCCCCCATTCGATGCACCCTCTTTGGAACCCAGACTCCTTCAACTGAACCTCCTGGTTTCCGAGGGCCAGTGGAGGAGCCATGGGCATATGAGGAAGGTTATGTGCGGCCACGTGCAGCCATGAGCCTCACCCCCCTCACCCCAGGTTGAGAGGCTCAGAGGTTTGCTTTCTTTTTTTTTTTAATTCTTTTTCGGGGTGTGTGTGTGGGGTGTTTTATTAGCAATCCCCCCCCCCCCCCACACACACACACACATCTGGAACTTTTCCTAGGAAATATGCGCAATACAGCTTTACATTAAGAGCTTGGGTTAGGATAATAGAAAACAAGGTCTTGGCTACTTCAGGAAACCTTGGTCAGGTTTGCTTTCAAACAAATATAAGATTAACGTTTCAAACAAATTAGAATTTTCAGCCCCTTTGACAAACTCAAAAGGCCTGAACTGTTATGGTATCAAAGCAAAATGTTCTAAGAAATCCTACTATCAAGAGGGAAAGTGATACTTAACAAGAACAGTGGTTACCATCTGAGAAAAACTAAAACTCTCATGTGTACATCCTGATGTGAGGAGACTTCTCAGCCAAACCAGTTACACTCATTTTAAAGTTTCTTTTACTCAGTAATAGATACTGACTTTTATCTGATGCCTTTTCTGCCTTATCCAGTTGAGCATATATTTTATCTTTTGTTACCTACAAATATTTTTGCTCACTAATCCAGTTAGTCCTGTAGATCATGTTAATAAAGCTTACCATTTACAATAGCTGCAAAAATGAAATACTTAGGTATAAATGTAATAAAACATGTGCAAGATATGAAAGGAATTAAAGAAGACCTAAATAAATGGAGAACCTTTTATATTTTAAATGGATTGGCAGACTCAACATAGTAAAGACGTCAATTCTCCCCCAAATTGATATATAGGTTTAATGCAATTCCGATTAACATCCCAGCAAAATTTTTTGTAGATATATACAAGATTATTCTAAAATTTATATGGAAAAATGTGACTAGAATTGTATTTTTGAAAAAGAATAAAATGGGAGGAATCATACCATATGATTATAAAGCTACAGTAATCAAGATATGGTACTGGCAGAGGGATAGACACATAGATCAATGGAACAGAATAGAGAATCCAGAAATAGACCCATAAAATTTGGACAATTGATTTTTTTTTTTTTTTACATAGAAGCAAAGAAATTCACTGGAGAGAATATAGTCTTTTCAATAAATGGTGTTGGGAACAACTGAACATCCATATGAAAGAAGAAGAAAAAGGAAAAGAAGGAGAAGAAACTTGACCTAAATTTCAAACCTTATGCAAAAATTAATTCAAACTGAATTATAGACCTAAATGAGAAATGGGAAACCCTAAAATGTTTAGAAAAACGTGTAAGAAAAAATGTTCAAGACCTGGGAGTAGGCAAAGTGATCTTAGACAGGACACCAAAAGCATGACCCATAAAAACTTGATAAATTACAATTTCATCAAAATTTTAAACTTTTGCATTGCAAAAGACACTGCTAGGAGAATAAAAAGACAACCTACAGATTGGGAGAAAATATTTGCATATCACATAGAGACAAGAGTTATATCCAAACTATATAAAGAACTCTCAAAAAAGATAAGACAAATAACCCAACTTAAAAATAGGTGAGATGATTAGGTTCATGTGTCAACTTGGCCAGGTAATGGTGGCTAGTTGTTTGGTCAAGGAAGCGCTGGCCTAATTGTTACTATAAGGACATTTTGTGAATTTAAGTCATCAGTAAGTTGATTGTATCTATGGCTGATTACATCTGTAATCAACTGAGATGACCTTCAGCAAAGAGAGATATCTCATCCAATCAGTTGAAGGCCTTAAACGGAGGAGTGATTATTTCAGCAGTCAAAAGAGAAAATTTCCATCTCTGCTTCAGCCAGCCAGTTTCTCCTGGGGAATTCATGGAGGACCTTCATCGGAACTCCTGGCTTGCAGCCTGCCCTACAGAATTTGGACTTGTGCATCGCCACGGCTGTGTGAGACAATTTTATAAAATTTCATAATATTAAAGATATCTCCTGCCTGTTCTATTTCCCTAGGGAGCCCTAATACAATAGGGAAACACTCAACAAACTAGGAAGATAAGGGGACTTTCTCAATCTGATAAAGGGCATCTACAAAAACAAAACAAAACAAAAAACAGCTAACATCATACTTAATGGTGAGGGACTGGGAGCATTCCCCTTAGGATGAGGAACAAGACAAGGATGTATACTAATTACCATCCTATTCAACACTGCCCTGGAGGTTCTAGCCAGGGAAATTAGGCAAGAAAAAGAAATACTGGAAAGGAAGTAAGACTATCTCAGTTTTCAGACAATAGGTTTTTATATATAGAAACCCTATATGTAAGCAAACATACACACAAATAATGTTACAGCTAATAAATAAGTTCAATAAGATTATAGAGGGAAGCGGCTGTGGCTCAATCAGTAGGGCTCCCGTTTCCCATATGGGAGGCCCCGGGTTCGGTTCCTGGCGCCTCCTGGTGAAGGCAAGCCCGCCCGCAAGGCGTGGTTAGCTGACCCAGCAAGCATAAGCAGCAAGGGGGGGATAAATGAATAAATAAATAAAATCTTTAAAAAAAAAAAAAAAAAAAAAGATTATAGAATACAAGATTAATACATAAAAATCAGCTGTAGTTTTTTCTTTTTTTAATTTGTGGGGTGGTTTTTTTTTTTTGGTTCTTTTTTGTTTTATGTTATTTTAGTTTCTAAAAATCAGCTTTATTTCTATCCATCAGCAATGAACAATCTGAAAAGGAAATTAAGAAAATAATTACATTTATAATAGCATAAAAAAGATTTAGGAATCATTTTGTACAAAGAAGTACATTTGAAAGAAATTAGAGAAGACCTAAATAAATGGAAAGATATCCAGTGCTCATGGATTGGAAGGCTTAATATGATTAAGATAGAAATACTCTCTGTTGGAGATTGAATCATGTGCTCCACAAAAACATGTTCAAATCTTAGTCTGTGTTCCTATGGGTGCAAACCCATTTGTAAATAGAACCTTTTGAAGGTGTCATTATTAGTTAGAGGTGGGCAAATTGAATAAGAGTGGGTCTTAATCCATATGACTAGAGGACTTGTAATGAGAGGAAACTTGGATGTAGTCAGTCAGTAGATGCCAGAGAGGAGGGAGAGAGTGCACCATGTAATAGAGGTAGAGATGCAACTTAAGGAGCCCCAAGGATTGTGGCAAGCCAGCACCAAAATGTACAGACTCCTAAAGAAAGCATGGCCTGTCAAGATCTTGATTTTGGACTTCTAGCTTCCAAAACCATGAGACAATAAATTCTTGTTGTTATCCAACTAGTGTGTGGTATTTATCATAGCAGCCCTGGCAAACTAAGACACATCCAAAAATGATCGAAAGTTTCAACACTATCACAATTCCAATCACCTCTTTTTGGGGAAATGGAAAAGCTGATCCTAAAATTCATATGAAATTGCAAGGGACCCTGAATAGAGAAACAATCTTGAAAAGGGACAAAGTTGGGGGACTGACACTTCCCAATTTCAAAACTACTATGAAGCTACAGTAATCGAGACAGTGTATTTCTGGCATAAGGATAAACATTTAGATGAACAGAATAGAATTGAAAGTTCAGACATAAACCCATGTATCTACAGTCAATTCATTTTTGACAAGGATGCCAAGACCATTCAATGGGGAAAGAATTGTGCCGGGACAATTGAATATTCACATGGAAAAGAATGAAGTTGGACCCCTTCCCTCAAACCATACACAAAAGGTAACTCAAAATGGATCAAAGACTGAAATGTAAGAGCTAAAACTATTAAAACTCTTAGAAGCAAATGTAGGTGTGTCATTTTGAAATTATTTTATGAATCCCCAAAAGAGAATGATTATGTTTGTAAACGAATGTCTTCCTCTGGGTGTGATACCCTTTGATTGTATTAAATTCAGCTAAATTAATTGATTAGATTACATTTAAGATTGCTTTTAGGGCTTTTTGATTCGACAACATCAGTAAGGTGTGACTCAGGTTGAGTCTCCACCCCTTTGCTGAGTCTGATATAAACAGACATTCACAAAGACACACAGGAAGAGAGAGCTCTACCATTTTTTTTTTTTTTTTAAGATTTTATTTATTTATTCATTTATCCGCACCCCCCGCCCCCCGCTGCCTGTGCTCGCTGGGTCAGCTAACCACGCCGCGCGGGCGGTCCTGCCCCCACCAGGAGGCCCCAGGAACCGAACCCGGGGCCCCCCACATGGCAAACGGGAGCCCCACTGATTGAGCCACAGCCGCTTCCCGTGCTCTACCATTTGTAATCTTGCCATGTGTATTAATCAGCCAAAGGGGTGCTGATGCAAAATACCAGAAATCAGTTGGCTTTTATAAAGGGCATTTATTTGGGGTAGAAGCCCACAGTTACCAGGCCATAAAGCATAAGTTACTTCCCTCACCAAAGTTTATTGCCACATGTTGGAGCAAGATGGCTGCCGATGTCTGAGAGGGTTCAGACTTCCTGGGTTCCTCTCTTCCCGGGGCTTGCTTCTTTCCAGGCTCAGCTCCTCTGCTAGCTCCACAATGTCAGCTGTAGACTATGAGGCTCTTCTAGGCTTTGCCGCTCTCCACAAGGCCAGCTGTAGACTCTCAGGCAAACGGCTCATCTCTATTCCCAGGGCCTTCTCTCCTTCCTCATGACCAAGCTCCTCTGTATTCTTGCTTCCTGGGGCTCCAGCATTAAAACTCCAACTCAAAACTCCAACTCAAAACTCCAACTAACTCCTCTGCTCTGCCATGTAGTTTTTGGGGATTTTTTTTTTTTTTTTTTTTTTTTAAAGATACTTAGATTACATAAATGTTACACACAAAATATAGAGATTCCCATACACCCCACCTCCCACACCTCCCACAACCTCCCACATAAACATCCTTCATTAGTGTGGCACATTCATTGCAATTGATAAACACATCCTGGGGCTTTGTCATTCACCATGGACCATAGTTCACATTGTAGTCTACACTCTCTCCCACACAGTTCTGCATGTTATGTGATGATATAAAATGGCCTATATCTGTCGTTGCAATGTCACTCAGGACTATTCCCAAGTCCCGAAACAGCTCCCATATTACAACTGCTTTTCCCTCTCCCTGCCCCCAGAGCCTCCAGTGGCCACTGGCTCCACATCAATGTTGTAATTTCTTCCATTGTTTGAATCACAATATGTCTATAGTACTGCCATGTAGTTTTATGTCTGAGTAGGATTCAATGTCCTACTGATGTGGCCCAATCAATGCCCTAATCATAACTTAATCACACCCAGAGGAACAGACCAGTTTACAAGCATAATCCAATAAGTATTTTTGGAATTCATAACAATATCAAACTACCACACCATGTAACAGAAAGGAGAAGAAGGCTTAAACAGCTGAGGGGGAAAGATGAGCCATTTTGCCTATAGCTTTCAGCTGAAATTGGGAAGAGTGCAGAATGACCAAGACTGATTAGAAGACCCAGGAAAAAAATAAGCTTTATGCTAGGAGAGGGAGTACTACAGGATCACTTAACCACAAAGCCTCAAGAGCCTAGGCCTACAGAGCTCAAGAGGAAGAGGAAGCCTGGAGGGGAAGGAGAAACCTCACAGAGGTCGGTGGCCATCTTGTTTCACCACATGGCAACACACCGGGATCAACATTAGCTGACTTTAGTAAGAAAGCATCTCTACTGATGCCTTGATTTGGCCTTGGAACTGTAAGCTTTTACCCCCAAATAAATCCCTATTATAAAAGCCACCCGATTTCTGGTACTTTGCATCAGCACCCCTTTGGCAGACTAATATAGCAGGTATAAATCTGTGATCTTGGTTTAGGCATGATATAAAAACACAAGCAAAAAGTGAAGAAAGGGAAATTGGATTTTATCAAAATGAAAACTATTTGTGAATCAATGGAAACTATCAAGAGAGTGAAAAGACAACCCACAGAATGGGAGTACATATTTCCAAGCCATATATCTGAAAAGGGTCTAGTGTCCAGAATAAAGACCTCTTACAAGCTAACAATAAAAAGACAAATAGTTTAAAGATGAGTGAAGGTATTGAATCGACATTTCTCCAAAGAAGATATACAAATGGCCAGTAAGCACATGAAAAGATGCTCAATATCATTAGTCATTAGGGAAATCCAAATCAAAAGCAGACTGAGAAGAGGAGCCTAAAGATACATAACAACTAAATGTAGTGTGGTATCTAGGATGGGACCCTGGAAGAGTAAAAAGACTTTAGACAAAAACTAAGGAAATCTGAATAAATATGGAGCTTAATTAGTATTAATGTATCAAGATTGGTTCACAAATTGTGACAAGCATACCAAACTAATATAAGGTGTTTACAATAGGGGAAACTGCATGTGGCATATATTGGAACTCTATGTATTATCCTTGCAATTTTTATATAAATCTAAAATATTCTAAAATTAAAAATTTATTAAGAAACACATTGAGATACCACCACACACCTATTAGAATGGTTAAAATATAAAATACTGATATTACCAAGTACTGATAGGGATGCAGAGCAGCTAGAGCTCTCATACGTTGCTAGTGGGAATGCACAGTGGTATTTAATCTCTGGAAAAGTTTGGCAGTTTCTTATAAAGGTAAGTATGCACTTAACATATGATACAGCAATTCCACTCCTGGGTATTTATCCTAGAGTAATGAAAAATTATAGTCACATAAAAACTTGTACATAAATGTTTAACACAACTCTATTCATAATTGCCAAATACTAGAAAGAACCCAAATGTTCTTCAGTGGGTAAGTTGATCAACAAACAATGGTACATCCATACAGTGGAGTACTGAGCAATAAAAAAAGAATGAACTCATGATACACAAAACATTTGAATGAATGTCTACAAAGATTTGAAGGAAAAATAGTCATAATGAAAAACAGATGAGGAATATCAGCAGAGAAAAGGAAACTATTTTAAAAATAGAAATCTAGAAATGAAAAAAAATAAAAATTTAAAAATTCAATGAATGAGCTTAACAGCAAATTGGGGATGTCAGAAGAAAGGGTCAGTGAAATCAAATATCAAGCTGTGTCTCAAGAGACTAAGAAAAATATTGGAAAAAAAAATTGGCCTACTGAACAATATTAACAGGACAACATTAATTGGAGTTCCAAGAGTAAAGGAGAGAGAAAACTGGGGGAGAAAACAAATATGAAGAAATATTGGCAAAAAAAATCCCCAAATTGGTGAAAGACAAAAATTTACACATTCAAAAATCTCAGGGAACCCCAACAGGAAAAATATAGAAAAATCCAGTCCTAGTCATATCATAATCAAACTACTGAAAGCAAAGATTAAGAAAAAATTTGAAAGCAGCCAAAGATAAATGATGCATGATATAGCAGACAACGATGATGTGAGGTATCATGGACTTCTCACCTGAAACTATGAAGGCCAAATGATAGAGGGGGAAAAAGTGCTGAAAGAAAATAACTGTCAGTCCAGAAATCCATATCCATAGAATGAATGAAGATGAAATAAAGGTATTTTCAGATAAAAGAAAATTAAGAGACTTCATTGCCAGCAAACCTTCATCTCAAGAAATGCTTAAGGCTAATGGTACCAGATCTTCAAGAATGAATGAAGAGCATCAGAAATGGAAATTATCTAGGTAAATATAAAAGACTATTTTTCTTCTTACTTTCTTTAAAATAACAAGGTGATTTAAAGCAAAAATTATAACATCTTTTGTGATTTACAAAGTATGGAGGTATAATACAAATGACAAATAGAGCTTTAAGGATGGGGCAGTGGGTAGTGGTAAATGAACCTACTTAGTTACAAGGTTTCTACAGTTTTGTGAAGTAGTACAATATTTTCTCTAAATAGATATTGAAAAGTAAGTAGTTACATTGTAATTCCCCAGAGAAACCACCAAAATATAAGATGACGAGGTAGAGCTAAATGTCAATAGATAAATTAAAATTTAATTCCTAAAAAACATTCAGACCCTCCAAAAGAAGACAGGAAAAGGAGAACAAAGGAACAAAATTCAGAAGAGAAAAAACAGAGAACAAATGATAAAATGGTAGACCTCAATGCAACTATATCAATCATTACATAAAATATCTATGGATTAAACAGCCTGATTAAAAGGCAGAGATTGTCAGAATGACGGCTATATCCTGTCCACAAGAGGTGCCCTTTAACTATAAAGACATAGATTGAAAGTAAATGGATGGTAAAAGGTAAACCTGCAAATCGTAAGCATAATATCAGATAACAATCAACTTCAAAACAAAAAAGTACTAGGGATAAGGAAAGCCATTCATGATGATAAAAGGTCAATTCATCAGAAAGACATATGTACCTAATTATAGAGTTTCAAAATCCACGGATCAAAAATGGACAGAATTAAAGGGAGAAATAGACAATCCCACAGTCATAGTGGAAGTTGTAACCCCCGTCTCTTAAGAACTGATAGAAAAAGTATACCCAAAATCAGTAAAACCAGATGCTCTGGATAACATCAACCACCTTGACCTAATTGGTACTGACACAATACTGTACCCTAAATCTGCAGAATAAACATTTTCAAGTCTATGTGGCACGTTCACCAATATAGACCATATGTGAGCCCATAAAATAAGCCTCAGTAAATGTAAATGGATTGAATTCATAGAGTTTGTTCTCTGACCACAATGCAGTGAAAATGGGGCATCCGGGCATGCTGGAGGCCAGTGAGGTGAGAAGCGCAGGCACACGCCAATCACATGCCTGCCACACGCCAGCCACACGCCAATCACATGCCAGCCACATGCCAGCCACACACCAGCCACACGCCAGCCACAGTGCTGGCACAGGCAGTCTCCAGGCTGAACACCAGGAAGAGGGGAGAGAGGGTGGCTGGGGACACGGCCCAGGCCCGGCCTCAGTGTCTGGCTTGCCACCTGCCCCCAGAGCTGCTGGGGGAGGGGGTGCTGGCGTCATGGCCCTGCTCAATTCACTTAGGCCGGGAGGCTAAGAACAGGGCCCCGGGGCTTCCTGCTTGGCCCCTTTATCTGCCAGTGGGATGGACACCTTGTTCTTCCCGCGCTGGCCACATAGGGAGAGCACCCAGCTAGCCGTGGAGTGTGGCCACTGCAAGGTGAGCTGCTTGGGCTGGGGTTCGGGTGGGATCACTCTGCACCAAGAGGAGGGGTGACCCCAGACTCTCCAAGGAAAGGCAGGCTGTGCCCCAGCAGCCTGGTCCTTGCTCTGGCTAAAGTGCTGGTCTGGGAGCAGTGACCCTAGAGCCTCGCCTCCCGTAGTGGCGCCTCGACAGAAGGATGAGGGCAGGGGCTGGAAGCTCAGGGCCAAGGGCCACCACTCTGGCCCGTGGAGGCCTGCTCAGGGACAGGCCTCCACTGAGTTGAGGCCCTGCAGGGGCCCAGCCTGGGAGAAGGGGTAGGTTCACGGGTACCAGATCCACTGCTTGCCATCTCCACCGGCAGGGCCACCCTTAAGGCTCGGATCTCAAAGTATCAGGGAGAGAGAAGAGAGCTCAGGCCCCCAGCAGGGAGCCCAGTGGGGTGGGCAGCGTTGTCAGGCCGGGGGCCCTGAGATTGGGATGTTCTGTCCCCTGGGCTCTTGCTCCTTTTCCTTTCTCAGTGCAAGCCCAGGAGAAGGATGGCTGTTTCTCCAGGTCAGGAATGGGGGTGGGGCTCACTGCCAGCAGCTCGAGGGGAGCGATGCTCATAAACGAGCACTGGAGCCAGACCACCTGGGCTACACAGACTAGCTGTGGAACCTTGGCAACCTCGCTAAGCCTCAGTTTTCCCACCTGTAAAAAGGGAATTTTTACCACGAGTATCTACTTCATGAAGTTAGGGCTAAAGAGTGCTTTAGCAGAGTTTCTGCCAATAAATGTTATCGTTACGGATGGTGTACCCATGTATGGACCCAGATCTCCTACCTGAGGGGGCACCTCCTCAACAGACCCTGACTCAGAGCCCAGGGGCTCAGTCAGAGGGTCTGAAGTTGGCCACCGTGGCAGCCCCACCCCCACTGGGGAACTTTCAGAGGGCAGAGTCGGGGTGGGTCCTTTCCGTCTGGGTGGTTCCCTGAGAGCTCTGGGGCAGGGGTCACGGGAGGCGCCAGCCTCTGAGGGCCATTGTTCTTCTCCTCTGAGCTGAGAAAGGCACTTCTCCCTACCCCCTCTTCCCCTCTGCATGCTCAGGCGCAGCCCGCAGGTAAACAAACCCTGCCCGCCCCTCCCTGCCCAGCTCTCTAAGAGCCCTCAGTGCCTCACAGTGGCCCTGCGACCCCCAGCCTGCTGAGCTTATTGTCCCCAGTTCACAGGTGAGGAATTTGAGGACCACAGAGAGGGGGTGACTTACCTGGTACCCATGTAGAGGAGCGGCACAGCCAGAAGTCTGTCGAGCACTCCAGTGCAGACACACCAGATGCCCAGGCTCACATGGATCCCCGGGCAGGGTGCACAACCCACAGGGGACAGGAGGGACTGGGGAGTGGGCTCAGCTCCTCTGCAGCCGGCTGGTGACCGCTGGCTTTTTCCTTCCTAGATGAGCTTCACATCCCAGGTAACTGCAGCAGAAGCCCTCCACTCATCTTGTCTTCTCCGTGGGCAGGGTGCCTGTTGCCCCTGCACAGGCCGGGACAGCCCACCCTCTCCACAGCTGTGACCTCTGCTTGTCCCAGTCGGTATGGGGAAGGGGCGGCAACTGGGTGGAAGAGCAAAAGGGCTGTTCATAAGGCTGGGTCTTCCTTGCTGTCTTCTGAGGTTGAGCGGGGAGGCCTGAGCCTCGGGTGACCAACCGTCGAGGTTGTCCTGGGTTCCTGAGATGCAGGAGTTTTCATTTTAAAACCTAGACAGTCCCAGGCAAACCAGTTGAGTTGGTCACCCTCGCTGGGTCTTCACAGCTCGCTATGGAAGCAATAAGGAGAGAATACTATGCACGGGCAGGGCAGGGAAGGGAGAGGCACAGTGAGCCGTAGCAGCAGCTGGCAGCCTGCCTGGAGGAAGGGGTCTTCCTCCCTCCTTGAAAATAAATGGTAGAGATCAGGACCCTTCAGCCTCCCCCCCCCACCTGGGCCTGATCTCTACCCCTATACTCCAAGGTTCCGTCTTACTCAGGCTGCTTTCCCAGGGTTCTCCTGTGTACTGAGGGCCTCCCTCCAGTACAACCCCAAGGAATCTTCAACTGCCTGCCAGGGAGGGGGGAGTAGGAGTGGGGGGTGACCCAAGTCTCACTTCCCCTAGGTCAGTGAGCCACTGGGACTGAGTACCCACAGGGGTCAGGATGGCCCAATTACACCCTTGGGTCTCCTGATCCAGCTGAGCCCAGCCTTGGTGCCCCCTAAGGAAACAGGCTGAGAGATGTTAGGGAACCTCCTCTGTCCCTTAGACCTCACTCCCTCAGCCTCACTGGCCAATAGGACCGACCCATGTAGGCCATGGCCCTTTTATTTCACCCCTAGTGTGAAACCCCTAGTGTGCTCTGCCAAGGTTCTGACTCTCCATCTCCACAACAGGGCCTCGCCTCCTGCTCTGGGCTGGTCTCCTGCTGAGCTCCCCTTCCAGTCTGCACTTGGAAGACACTCCTCCCAAGGCTGGGCTGGCCAAGAGCTGCCCTTGACCTCAAGAGGGGCACTCACAGCACACCCCCTTCCTCTGCATTTTTTTTTTTTTTAAGATTTTTATTTTCATTTTTATTTACTTTATCCATTTTAAAACCCCCCCTTCCCCATTTGCTGTTTTGTGTCCATTTGCTGGGCAATTCTCTGTGTCTGTTTCCTGCCATCTCTTCTCATCCTCCTCCTCCAGTCTTCACCAGGATTCGATCCTGGAGATCTCCGATGTAGGAGAGAGGTATTCTGCTGCCTGCGCCACCTCTGCTCCTGGCTTCTGGAGCTTTCAGAGCATCTCATCTTATCTCTCCCCTGTTACGTCATCATCCTGCTGCATGGCTCCCGGGGCCCGACAGCTCAGCGGCACACAGAGCCTGGCAGCCCATGCGCCTTCTATATATATATATTTTACTTTACCGGGAGGTCCCGGGGATCGAACCCAGGTCCCTCCATATGGCAGACGGACGCCCAGCCATTTGAGCCACATCCGTCCCCTTCCTCTGCATTTTAACCCACAATGACGGTGGGCACTACATCTGCCTAAGTGTGTGCCTGCTTTCTGAAAAGACTCGGTCCCCCTCACCTAGGCTGCTGAGTACAGTTGTGGAGGTTGTTCACTGCACAAAGGCACCTGACTTGGGGGCAACTGGGGTTGAAATCCAGCCCACACTTAACTGGTCATGTCAATGCCTTGGCAGGAGATTGAGTGATCCCTCTTTTGTATGTGAGTCCTTTCCCACCTGTATTAGTCAGCCAAAGGGGTGCTGATGCAAAGTACCAGAACTCTGTTGGCTTTTATAAAGGGTATTTATTTGGGGTAGAAGCTTACACTTACCAGGCCCTAAAAAGTCCAACTCAAGGTACCATAAGAGGTATTCTCACCCAAAGTCATTGGCCCTGTCTTGAAGCAAGGTGGCGGGTGATGCCTGCAAGGGTTCAGCCTTCCCTCTTCCTCTTAAGGCTCTGTAGTTCCAGCAGCTGCCCATCTCAGCTGTAGGCTGGCGTAAGGCTTGTCTCTCTCCCTGGGGCTTGTTTCTTTCTGGGCTCAGTTTCTCTGTTCTCTTCATAAGGTCAGCAGTAGACTATCAAGCTCATCTCTCTTCCCAGGGCTTCAGCCGTGTCTAATGAGCTCTCTTCCTCTGTGTTCTTCTTCTCTATCTACTTTCATGTGAGAGTCTGTTTCATCAGCCAGTCGAGGGGGTCGGGACTCAACCCTGCATGCCCTAATGATGTGGCCGAACAAAAGCCCCAATCCCAACACAATTTAATCAAAGGCATCTCAGCTGAATCCAACTCAGGCAAAGGGGATCACACCCAGAGGAAGAGACCACAAACTGATTATGTCCACAAACATAATCAGTATCTCTTTTTGGAATTCATAAATAATATCAAACTGCCACACCACCTAAACTCCATCTGCAATGATGTCCAGGGATCTGGGGCTGGTGGGCCACTTCCTGCTCCCAGCTCAGACAGCCCAGAGAAGGGGTGGCCCTCCTAAGTCCCAAAGGCCCTCTGTTCTTAATCAAGATAGGAGAAACCCACACGAAATTAATTTCTCACTTCCTTAGAGGGGAAGAGGAGGTAACTGATATTTAGTGGAAAGAACAGTCTCTCAGGAAACTTTAGCTGTGTGAGCCTCAGGAATATATTTTTGTGAACCTCAGTTTCCTTATCTTGCAAATGGGGCCACTGTACCCATCTCACAGGTTTGTATTAAGGATCAAATGAGCAGCCACTCAGTGGCTGCTGAGGTTGTTGGAGGGGTCTTTCTCTGCCCAGACTTTGGAGGTGATACCTGTCCTGGGTTCAGATCTCACCCAGGTTTCTGTTTCTTCAGGTCTTCTGCTCCACCCAGGTAAGAGTTGAGACCCAGACTCTATGCACAGGGTGGGAATGGCTGGGGGGAGGGTGTCCTGGGGGATGGGGGGAAGAGAATGGAGGGGCTCTAGAGAGGAGACGACAGTGGATGGGGATGAGGTCCCAACTGCTGGAAACAGGGATCCTCAGAGGTGGCTCAGGGCAGGATTGATCCACGACGTGCAGAGGCCTGGAGTTCCTAAGCACAGGGAGGCGGGGGTGGGCAGGAAAAGCACTCCTCCCTTGGGCCCAGCCCCAGCCAGGTCTCCCTGAGCACCGGGCGGGCCACCTGCGGTCAGCTCAGCCTGGGCTGGCCCCTTTCTCCTCCAGACCCTGACTGGGACCGTCAGCACCGTTAACTTCTTCCTGTCCGAGGCTTTCCTGGGTCAGCACTTTGAAGCCGTGGAGTTGGAAAGCAGCGAGCCTGAGCCGGGAGACCTCTTCCTGTTCAGGCTGATGTCCCCCACGGGACGCTGGTGCGGGGCCCACGTGGGCGTGTACTGCGGCCACGGAGAGATCATCCACTTCGAGGGTGAGCGCTTCTGGCTGAAGCTCAGGCCGGGGCCGGCGAAAGAGGGGCGGCCAGCCAAGCCCCGCGCCGCCCGTGGGCGGGCCACTCGGGGTGGAGACTGCGCGTCCCAGGCTCGGCGCTGGGGGTCTCCAAAGACAGAGGTTTGAGCACGCAGGGTATGGGGGGTGCGGGACCACGGGGATGGGGGCCAGA
This sequence comes from Tolypeutes matacus, assembly GCA_026826555.1. NCBI lineage: Eukaryota > Metazoa > Chordata > Mammalia > Cingulata > Chlamyphoridae > Tolypeutes > Tolypeutes matacus. The sequence goes on from JAKSZT010053832.1 coordinate 1,669,487, forward strand.
GAGACGGACGTCTGGGGTCTTGAGATCTAAGTCCGGCTCTGATTCGCACGCCCGCAGGCAAGAACCCCGGAGGGCGTGACCCGCGCACGTTTCTGGGCTCCTGGGAAGGCGTGGTGTCCAAACAGGGCCAGCGGCCGCTCCTGCGCTCCCGCACGCTCTGGCGCGTGTTGCGTAGACGCGGCGGCGTGGATCGCGTGGCGCTGCAGCGACGGGTTCGCGAAGCCATGGACTCGGACCCGCCCCCGTATCACCCCGCGCGCAGCAACTGCGTGCACTTCGCGCTGCGCCTGCTCGGCCTGGGTCCCAGCCCCGACCCTTGGCAGACCCGCCGGAGCCCCAGCGGCTCGGTGAGCTGGGCCCTCCTACCCCGCGGCCCTGTCGCCCCCATCCCGCCCCCACCCCCGCCCCCCAACTCCGGAGCAGTCCAACAAACTCAGCGAACCCAAACGCTCAGGTCCCCTTAGGACCCAGGCCCGGCTCCTGGAAAGTCAGGAGCCGCTTTGGCCTGTAGGCGCAAAGCCCCAGTGCCACGCTAGGGCCGCCCTCTCCTCGAGGCTCTGCCTCTCTGAAGTACTTAAGGATCCACTCCAGCAGGTTCTCAAGCCGGGGCTCCCAGAACCCCGCACACTTAAGTCCTAAACTGAGGTTCAGCCCACCAGCCCCCAAGCCCGGGCCCCGTCCCCATCCCCTCCCCGTCCCCATTCCCATCCCCGTCCCAGTCCCCGTCCTCTCCCCGTCCCCGTCCCCTCCCCGTCCCCATCCCCGTCCCCATCCCCGTCCCCATCCCCATCCCCATCCCCATCCCCATCCCCGTCCCCATCCCCCCAGCAGAGCCTACCGAGCCAAGCTCCGCCCTTGGCTCCGCCCCCTGCCCCCCAGGCCCACCAACTCTACCCACGCTTCTCCCTCGGAGTCGTCGTGTACAGACTTTATGGATCCTTCCACTGCCCAAGCCCAGCCAAGGGACCCCAGCCAAGGGTCCCCAGCCACCTCCGCCCCAGACTCAGGCCCAGTGGAATTTCACCCCTTCCCCAGCCCATTTCACTACTTTCCCTCTGATCCAGCCCATCCCCTCCGGGGCCTTCGGGCCTTGGGAGCTGAGCTGGAGGTCTCGAAGGACCCGGGAATCCTAGTGGTCTCACCAGACCTAACCCAGCCCCCTACCCTTCCCTTCCTTCCTAGGTGTTGGTGGACGTGCCTCTGGACTAGACGAAGGGGGCTTCAGAAAAAGTCATTAAACTGTTCTCCAAAGCTGGCCTCCGGGTTCACTGTCCTCTATCCTCTCCTCTCTGCCCCTGCCCGCTGTGGGCTCCTCGCCGCTCCCGGGGCAGCCCTCCCTCCTCCAGTTCCACCACCTCCAGGAAGCCTCCCTGCTTCCTGCTGAGAAACCAGGGCGCAGTCGGAGGGGCCCCAGCTTTGAAGGAAATGTGGGGGGAGGGGAGGGGAGGGGGCGTCTCAGGTCTCGGAGGCTGGGCTCGGTCCGCGGGCCTCCTTCCCGCCCTCAGCCCCCCCAGCCTGCGGGCCCCGCCTTCGCTTCGGCCCCCCCTTTCCATCGCCAGCGCGGGGCGGGTGTCGGGAGGTGAGGGCAGGCATTCTGCGTCCCCCCAGGCCTGGCCGCGGGTCAAGGCCCTTTAACCGGGAGGACCGCTCCTGCCGGGAGGGGGGCAGCCCCGAGGGACTGGGGCGGGGCCGGGCCCCGCGGCTCTTCCCTCCTGCCCCCTGCGGACCCGCCCTCGCTCCGCCCGCGCCGGTGCCTTTAAGACCCCTCGGCGCGGCCCTGCCCGCGGAGCCCGCCGCAGCCTCGCCCGCGCCCGCTGCGGCCTCTGCAGAGCCCGCGCCTCCCCGGCCCCCGGCCGCAGCGCCCTCCCCGCGGAGCCCGGCCCGCCGCCCCATGTCGGCCGCCCCCGCCTACGGCGAAGACAAGGGCGGCTCCGCTGGCCCCGGGGAGCCCGAGTACGGCCACGACCCGGCGAGCGGCGGCATCTTCTCCTCCGACTACAAGCGGTGAGGGAGCGGGGAGGTCGGCGGCGGCGCGCGGCCAGGCCCGGGCCTCCCGGGGCGCGCGGGCACCTTGGAGAGCGCCGCGGCCAGGCCCAGGCCCCGCCCCGGCCGCGGGGACCCGGAGCCCGCCAGCCCCCTCCCGCCGCGGGCCCGGCCGCGCCACCGCCGCCCCCACGCCAGCATCCCCGCCCCGAGGGCCCGGCCTGGAGGCCGGGGGTGGGGTGGGGGGGTGGGGGCGGCGTGTGGGGGCCTGGGGTGTGGGGGCGGGGTGTGGGGGCTGGGGGGATTGGAGGCTGGGGGGCGGGGACAGACGCCTGTTTGGGGAGGGCCACCCTCTCGCCCCAGGGGTCTCTCCTGTGAGGGTGCCTGGATGTCGCGCGGGGCCAGGTGAGCTCCGGAAGAGCGTGGGGGAGGCCCAGGCGGCCAGCGGGAGCCCCGGGCCTGTCCAGAAGGCGGGCCCTGAGCGCACACCCAGGGGCGCCCCGCCTGGCCCGCCCCCACCCGGATCCCCCCTCTTCTTCCCCCCCCCCCGCCGCCTGGCTCCCACCCCCGCTTCCCACCTTGCTCCTGCAGTCAGCTCACCCCTGCCTCAACTCTCCACTCTTCTCCTTTCTTTGAGTCTCGTTGGTTCGTTCATTTGTTGTAAATCCTGGAACAAGCCCGTACTGAGGGCTCAGCTGTGGACGTGAGACTGGCCTTGTCCCCCCCGGCAGTGGTGATTTAGTGTGGCGGGGACTGGCTCTGGAGAGCAGGGAGAGAGAGAGGAGGGTGACGGGTGCTCCAGGCAGAAGAAAGAGTTTGTGCAAAGGTGGGGAAATGATCGCAAGCGGGGCCACAGGTTTTGCAGGTGCGAGTACAGTGTGGTCAGAATCTCGGTGCAGGCCCCGGGAGGGGCCGGGAGCCCGGGTGGGGAGATGCCGCCAGGGCCAGCAGGGTGCTTCCCGTGGGCTCTAGGGTGACATCACCAGACCTGCATTTTAGAAGAGGAGAGAGGCCGTGTTGAAGTTGACAGGGGATTGACAGAGGATTTGAGGGCTGTTGGTGACTAATTGGATATGGGAATGTGGAGCCCCAGTTCCTGCCCTCCTCCCCTCTGAGGCCTTCCTTGTCTCTGAGCAGTGTAGAGGAAACCAGAGCCCAGTGTCCGCTTTCTGTTTCAGGGGCGGGCCGTCTGTCTGTCTGGTGACAGCTCCGGCTCCCTGGTCAGCTCAGCCCCACTCCTGAGCAGGACCTGGTGCCCAATGCAGCGGTTTCTGCAGCTCCCGGGGGCTGTGGTGAGGCCAGGGCCCAAGGGGCCTGGAGGGGCTGACCAGGAGGCTGCCAGCCCTGTGCTGGCCCCCGAAGGTGGGCTTCCACCCTGGTACCAGACCCTTCAGCCCGAGGAGCTTCGGTGTCTGCAGGGTCCAGAAGACCCCACCCCAGAAGCGTCCCAGGAAGGACCTTTCCCTGAGCACGGCCAAGGCCAGAGCCAGCCACTACGGTACAGAAGACCCCCCACCCAGCCGCGAAGGCCAGGGACTGGCAGCCGCCCCTCTCAGCTCAGACTCCTTCAAGCCCCCCTCCTCGGGTGCAGGGGGCGCTGAGCTGGCATTTAGGGTCCAGGCTGGGAATCAGGGAGGGTTGGGCCGCAGGGGGCACAGTATGGGGGCTGAGGGTTTGACTGGGACTCTCTGACTGGGGTGGGGGGATGAGGAGTGTATCTCCCTGGAGGCTCTGGGGAAAGGAGGGGAGTAAAATATCTGAGGATGGAGGTTCCACCTTGATCCTTCCCTCCCGCTAGCCCTTGGCTGGGTCGGACTTTAGGTGGGGTTTGGGGACAGGATAAAATACATGCAGAGAGCTTGACCCCTGTTAGTGGGCTGGCATTTGAGTGGTGAAAGGAGGGAGGGAAAAGGGCAGATCTGGGGAAGTGAGCAGGACTGGCCTCGGATGTCATGCTGTACCCCTGGCCAGTCCAGCTACCCCCAGGACAGGTCCTCAGGCCAGGACAGGGTCAGGTCAGAGTGGCTGCGATGTAAGGGGATCTGACTGTGGGAGATTAATGTTTCATGGCCTTCGGATGTTGCTGTGCCTCTCTCCCTTCCTCTCCCTCTTAGGAACATAAGCTGGTGGGAGCCAGGAAGGGGCACCCAGGGTGGTCTCTGGGAGAGTGCTGCTGCCTGTGCTCGTGAGCCGAGGGAGGGTCTCAGTCCCACAGTCGTTTCTGCCTGTGCTCTGCTTTGCACCAGTGGTCCCTCCCCTTCCTCCATCCTCTTTGGCTAGGGCAGGAGTCCTGGTGGCCTAGAATGTCTGCCCCTGGGTGGGTGGCGGGCTCACGGGTGTCCCAGTGCCCGCTGGGATGTGTGCATTTGACAGTGGCCTGTGGTATTTGTGGGTGTGGTGAGGATGCCTGGGTGTGAGGAAGTCTGCTTAAGAGGACACCCAGAACTAAAGGAGACGAGGAGACGGGAAGACTGACCACCTCCCACTGAAGCACAGCAAAAAGCTCGTCCCCGTGCCCAGCGAGGACACTGGGCCTGGGTGATGACAGAGGCAGAGGATCCCGGAGGCTGGACGTGTTTCGTCTTAGAAGCGTGAATTTATCGTTGAGAATCTCCACTAGGAATCCACTGGCCCTTTTGCTGAATGAGATTGGCGGGACCCAGTTTGTCAGAAAGGTGTCTTTGTGTGTCACGGCTGGTGCGTTTGTCAGGCGGGTGAGGACATCTGTTTGCGGGGAGTGGGCACGTGTCTGGGGGAGGACTGGGAGGAGTGTGTGTCTGTGTGGGATGAGCGAGGGGTGGAGTGTCGGGAGTGCCTGTGGTTGGCTTGTGTCTGTGGTAGGTGTGTTGGTGGCAGTGTATTTTTGTGGGGATGTAGGAGAGTGAAGGTGGGGTGGGTGTCGGTGGGTGTGTTTGGGGTTGTGTGTGGACAGTGTGTGTCTGTGCGCAGTGTCTATGTGGAGTGTGTGTCTGATTGTATATGTTTCTGTGGGGTTTCTCATGTATCTGTGGGTGCGTGAGGGTTTGTGGGGGGTGCATATGTGTCTGTGGGGTGTAGATGTGTCTGTGGAGGGTAGGCATGTTTGGAGGGGATGCAGGAATGTCTATGGAGGATGTGGGGGGGGCATATGCCGGTGGTACCTGTGTTTGAAAGGGGTGTTGGGTGTGTAGGTGTCTGTGGGGGGGTGGACTATGGGGGATCCCAGGGATGCAGTGGCATTGCATTGGAGAGTGGGCATTGCCTTGCTCCGACATTTCTCCCAAATGCTCAGTGCTGCCCAGGCCCAGCTGAATGGTCATACCTCTGTCAGCATCGCCAGCTACCCTGAGCCTGCTCTCCTTGGGAGCTGGCAGCCTGTTCTGTTTGGTGGGGTGACAAGGCGGTGCCCCTTCTGGCCCTAGCGTGGCCACGGGGGAGTAGAAGGTGTCCTCTGGTTTTGGGAGCATCCTCTCCCAGGTGGGGAAATTTTGTATCAACAGAGCTGGGGCTGGATGTCTTCTCACCTGGTGGCTAGCAAGGCCTCTGTGTTCTGGAAGGCCTTGGCTTTCTACTTTGCTTTTTATCAAAAATCTCTTCAGGAAAGACTCTAAAATCCTTGGGACATTGACTCCTTACCCTGTTTTAGTCTACTAGGCTGCTGAAAGCAATACACCAGAAATGGGTTGGCTTTTACAAGGGCGATTTATTGGCTTACAAGGCTATAGTTCTGAGGCCGAGAAAAAGGTCCGAGTCAAGTCATCATCAGGCGATGCTTTCTCCCCAAAGACTGGCTGCCGGCAGTCCTGGACTCCTCTGTCATATGGCATGGCACATGGTGGCATATGCTGGCCTCTCACTTCTCTCCAGGTTTCATTGCTTCAGCTTCTTTCTTCCGGCTTTTTCTCTCAGCTTCTGTCTCATTCTCTCTGTCTCTCTCTCTCTGTATTCATCCTGTTTATAAAGGACTCCAGTGGGAGGATTAAGACCCACCCTGGGCCACACCTTAACTGAAGTAACCTAATCAAAAGGTCCCACCTAGAATAGGTTTACACCCACAGGAATTGATTAGCTTTTAGAACATAATTTGGGGGGGTCCATCCAACTTCAAGCCATCACACATCCCTTCTGTCCTTTCTTATTTAACATGTAAGGCACTCATGCATTTCTGCAACACCAAGACTAGGGTTTGTGTTACTTCGAGTTCTTCTCTTCCCCGTGGCATCTGTCATGTGCTCATTTCCCCACGTCAGCAGCAGTCACCTTTACTTCTTCATGACGGTTATCATGGTCTTCCCTTCTCTGATATTGCTACCCTCAATTTCTGATTTTCTGTTGTTTTTACATGTTTTACTTCTGTGACTAATCTTGCACACATGGGTTTTTAATTTCTACTCTTGGGGCTGGGTTCTCGCACCCAGGGTCAATGATGTTTGCAGGTTTTGGGGGGCCTTGTTATTTATCAAAGTGTGGTCTGGGGAGATTAGAGGATGTGCAGGTCCTCACACATAGCTCACCACATTTTAGAACTATCTTGCAACATATGGGTATACCAGTTGTCCCACATTATTCACAATTCTCTTTTCACTTATTTGACCATCATTCCCAGGACCTCCAAGTATGGTTAGGCAGGGTGTTTACTGTACAAGAGTGCCTGGCTAGGGAAACGGATGTGGCTCAAGAGGTTCGGCGTCCGTCTACCATATGGAGAGACTGGGGTTCGATCCCCGGTACCTCCCGGTAAAAAAAAAAAAAAAAGAGTGCCTGGCCAAGGAATACCAGCCCATGCTCGTCTTACTGAGTGGGGAGTACCAGCTCTGCCTAAGGGCTGAGCAGATGAGCTAGTGGTCACCCTGACAGTGAATGCTAGATATGGATCTTATATTTATATCAGTTCCTTATCTATTTTAAATATTAAACTTTTATCTACCTTATCCCAAATATTTTCCATTTTGTTGCATTATTTTTCTTTACAACTAATTAATTTAATTGTGGTTATATATGTATATATATAACATAAATGTCATTTAACCATTTTAAGTGGACAATTCTTTGACATTAAGTATATTGACAATATTGCGTAACTTTCAACACTATTTCTAGATTCTTCATCATCCCAAACAAAAACTCATACTCATTTAGCAATAATTTCCAATTCCCCTCTCCCCTCACTCCTGAAAACTGCTATTCTGCTCTCACTCTCTACGAATTCATTTATTCTAAGTATTTCATATGACAGAAATCATACAATATTTGACCTTTTTTTGTCTGGCTTATTTCACTCAACATGATGTCTTCAGGGTTCATCCATGTGGAGCATGTACCAGCACTTCACTTCTTTTTATGACTGAATATTATTCCATTGTATGGCTATACACATTTTGTTTGCCCTTTCATCTTTTGTTGGGCATTTGTGTTGCTTCCACCTTTTGGTTATTGTGAATAATGTTTTGATGAATACTGGTATATACATATCGGAGTCCCTGCCAAGTCATATTGTAATTCTTTTTTTAATTTTTAAATTTTCTGGGTAACCAGCAGTTTTCCACAGAGACTGCACCAATTTACATTGCCACCAACAACGTACAAGGTTTCCTATTTCTCCACATACTCGCCACACTTGTTATTTTCAGTTTTTTAAACAGTAGCCATCCTAATGGATGTGAAGGGGTATCTCATTGTAATTTTAATTTGCATTTCTTTAGTGGCTAATGACGTTGAGCATCTTTTTATAAACTTATTGGCCATTTGAATATTTTCTTTAGAGGAATGTCTATTTAAATCCTTGGACTTTTTTTTTTTTCGCTTGAAAGACCTTTTATTTCTTTTATGTATGTATGTATGTATGTATTTATGTATTTGGAGACAATTATATGACAATTCCCTTTGCAATGGGTAAAAAAATTAATAGCAAGCTGACTTTTCTAAATTAGGGAAAAGACCTAATGTCTCTCTCACGACACTGAAAGCCCTGGTCTCCAGGCCACTCCTCTACCTCGGGCAGCTGATAGGGTGGCCCTAGGCCAGTGCAGCCAGTGGGGATCAAACTCTGTGTAGGCTGTATTTACTCATTCAAACATCCACACTCACACAGTTGGTATATAAATAGTATATATTTATATATATTTTATCTTTTTTTTTTTTTTTTTTTACTGGGAGGTACCGGGGATCGAACCCTGGTCTCTCCATATGGTAGACGGACACCGAACCTCTTGAGCCACATCCGTTTCCCTATATATGTTTTATATACACGTTATACTTAAAGGTTATTTAAATAATAACATGGGTTATTTATCACTCTCTAATAATTGTCAACTCCTAAGATAACGTTGGCACACGCTTTTATTTTTGTAAAATCTTATGAAAATTTCTTTCCCCACTCCTCCTTGTCCTTATTTTTATTCCCCACACCATCCATTCCCCCACGAGCCTGTGGAAAATGCAATTATCAGTCCACAGAATTGTACCTCATTCTGCACCTCTTCCCCAGTTTCCCTCCCCTCCCCCGAATCTGTCTCCTTCACTGGGTCTCCTGTGAGTGGCCAGCAGCTCTCCGTGCACTCTTTGTTGTCCTAGGTCCTCCTAAATCCTCGGACATCAGTATCCCATTTCACAGCTCCAGTCACGTTTTCCTTGGGCCCCAAGTCCCAAGGTGTCAGCGCTACCTGGTGGCCACAGGTGTTGGTGAGAAGCGTGGTAGTACTAATGGCAAAACACTTTAAGATGCATTAGTTCTTGGCAGATATTTTGTTTAGAGAGATTTCTCTGAAGGGGAAAGTCATATATGGAGGTCTGGTATATATTTTAATGAAATAAACAACTAGTAATATTTTATTAATGGGTATAAAGAAGCCCTTAGAGGAATTTCTAGAACAGAGACCACCACATAAGTGTCTATGAATTGTTTTGTTTTTTTAAACTTTATTTTGTACATTTAATAATTGAAAACATAAGCAATAAAAAACTAAAAAGTAAACACAGATGAATAAATATATACATCTCTCAATTAAATGTAATGGATACATGTAAATTTTTTTTGTTGTTTTGTTTTTTGTTTGTTTTTTTGTTTTTGTGTGTGTGTGAATCAAACACAAATATCAAATATATGTTACACAATATATTTGGTTCATAGTAACACAGTCATACAGTATTTGTCCTTTTGGGTCTGTCTTGCTTCACTCAACATGATGTCCTTGAGGTTCATCCATGTTGCCATATGCTTTATGACTTCATTTCTTCTTACAGCTGCATAATATTCCATCGTGTGAATAGACCACAGTTTGTTTATCCATTCATCTGTTGATGGACACCTGGGTTGTTTCCAACTTTTGGCAATGATGAATAATGTGGCTATGAACATTGGTGTGCAGATGTCTGTTCATATGAATTGTTTTTATTTAACAATAGGCCCCTCCTTCTTTAAATTTTTCAAAATAATAACAAGGATACTAAAAGAACAATAAAACCCCTTACTCTCTTAATATTTTATAATTGTTCAGCATTTTATTAGAAGGATTTCAGTGAGAATTCCACAAAGTGGTTGTGAAATATTTTTAAACAGATAAATCCCTTTGATTAAGATATTAAATTACTGTTGAAATAACCATGCCCAAAGACTTTATGTATTTCTTGGTGTGGTTTCCATTTCACAAGATTGCTGTGCAAGGATAAGTATGTAGGGGTATTTGGAATTCCTTTTAATGAAATAAACTTCTGGCGTTATCTTACAAATGAAGGTACTAACAATAATTAGTACAATCTCTTTCAAGTCATGCCTATCAGCAGGTATTTTATTTTTAGGGACTTTCATGAAAGAGGTAGCTGGTATTGGGATCTTATTTTAATAGCCAATCCCTAGCCATGTTTTAATTTAATAATGACAATAAAATATAAAATAATAATAAAACTCCTTAGAGTATAATCCTGGTTTGGGCAGGGAAAGGAAGTACAATAACATTTAGAAGGCTTTCCATGTGATCTTCAATTAGTTATGATAGATTTCATGGTTTGTTTTTTTCCCACCTTTTTTATTAGAGAAGTTGTGAGCTTACAAAACAATCATGCATAATGTGCAGAATTCCCATACATCACCCCTCCACCAACACCTTATATTGTTGTGGAACATTTGTTACAGATTATGAAAGAACATCAGCAGACTATTACCATTAACTATGGTCCGTAGCATACACTTGGTATATTTTTTCCATACACCCCTATTATTAACACTATGTATTTATATTGTGCATTTGTTATAGATGATAACACTCTCATATTTGTACTGTTAACCACAGTACATCTTCCACCACATGTTTCACTGTGTTATACAATCCCATGCCTTGTAAAAAGTCTATCCAAAGTATGTACTCAGTGACTCTCATTTTCATCACAGAGTTGTGCAGTCATAGCCCCCAGTAACGCTTTGAACATTTTCCTTAGTCTGTAAGAAAAAAATCCCATCCTTGGCCTGTTTTGTAAACTGGGTTTTTCTTTTTGTTGAGTTGTAGTAGTATGCGTGTGTGTGTATATATATATATATTCTGGATATAAAACTCTTATCAGATAAATGTCTTCCAAATATTTTCCCCCATTCTGTAGGTTGTCTTTTCATTTTCCTGATAATTTCCTTTGCATAAAAGTTTTTTTTTTGTTGTTTTTTTTTTTAATTTTGATGTAATCCACTTTATCTATTTTTCTTTTTTTGATTGTGCTTTTGTTGTAAAATCTAAAAATCCATTGCCTTCTTCAAGGTCCTGAAGATATTTCCCTATGTTCTCTTATATAAGTTTTATAGTATTCATTCCTATATTTAGGTCCTTGATCCACTTTGAATTGATTTTTGAACAGGTGAGAGGTAGGGCTCCAACTGCATTCTTTTGCATGTGGGTTTCCAGTTTTCTTAACACCATTTTTTGAAGGCACTATTCTTTCCCTATTGAATTGACTTGGCAACTTTGTTGCAAATCAACTGGCCATACTTGTGTGCATCTATCTCTGGACACTCACTTCTATTCCATGGGTCTTTATGTCTATCCTATACCAGTACCAAATTGTTTTAATTGCCGTAGTTTTGTAGTAAGTTCTGAAATCTGGAAGTGTGAGTCCTCCAACTTTGTTCTTTTTTTTCAAGATTGTTTTGGCTATTCAGGGCCCCTTACAATTCCATATGAATATGAGGATCAGCTTTTCCATTTCTGCAAAAATGGCTGCTGGAATTTTGATGGGGATTGAATTGAATTTATAGATCGCTTTAGGCAGTATTGACATCTTAACAATATTAAGTATTCCAATCCATGAATATGGGATGTCTTTCCATTTATTTAGGTCTCTTTAATTTATTTCGGTAATGTTTTGTAGTTGTTGTTTTTTTTGTACAAGTCTTTCACCTTGATTAAATATATTTCTAGCTATTTTATTCTTTTAGATGCTTTTGTAAATGGAGTTGTCTTTTGATTTCCTTTTTAGATTGTTCATTACTGGTGTTTAGAAACCCAAGTGACTTCTGCATTTTTATCTTGTATCCTGAAACTTTACTGAATTCATTTATTAGTTCTTGTAGCTTTCTTGTGGATTCTCTGGGATTTTTCTATATAAAAGATCATGTCACCTGTGAGTAGAGATAATTTGACTTCTTCCTTTTCAATTTGGATGCCTTTTATTTCTTTCTCTTGCCTGATTACTCTGGATAGAACTTCCAGTACAATATTGAATAACAGTGGGGATAGAAGGCACCCTTGTCTTGTTCCTGATCTTAGGGGAGAAAGTTTTCAGTATTTCACATTGAGTATGAAATTTGCTGTGGGTTTTTTCATAAATGTCCTTTATCATGTTGAGAAAATTCCCTTCTATTCTTCATTGTCTAAGTGATTTTTATCATGAAAGGATGTTGGGTTTTGTCAAATGCTTTTTCTACATTAATTGAGATGATTGTGTGGTTTTTTTCCCTTCATTCTTTTAATGTGGCATATTTCATTGATTGATTTGCTTATGTTGAACCATCCTTGCATTCCTGGAATAAATCCCACTTGGTCATTGTGTATAATCCTTTTAATATATTGTTGGAATCATTTTGCCAGGACTTTGTTGAGGGTTTTTGACTCTATATTCATAAGGGATTTTGGTGTGTAATTTTCTTTTCTTGGTGCTGTCTTTATCTGGCTTTGGTATTAGGTAGTGATGGCCTCATAGAATGAGTTAGGAAGTAATCCCTCCTTTTCTTTTTTTTTGGAAGAGTTTGAGAAATATCGGTGTTAAATTTTCTTTAAATATTTGGTAGAATTCAGCATTGAAACCATCTTTGTTGGGAGATATAAAATTACTGATTCAATCTCTTTACTTGTTTAGGCCTGTTGGGATTTTCTATTTCTTACTGAGTCAGATTAGATATATGTATGTTTCTAGGAATATGTCCATTTCATTCAGGTTTTCTAATTTGTTGGCATATAATTGTTCATAGTACCCTTATACTACTTTAAATTTATGATTTTAATTATTTGCATCTTCTCTCTTTTTCTCTTTGTCAATCTAACTAAAGGTTGTCAATGTTATTGATCTTTTCCTTGTCTTTTGGTTTTGTTGATTCTCTCTATTCTTTTTTTTAATTCTCTCATTTATTTCTGTTCTAATCTTTGTTATTTCCTTCTTTCTGCTCACTTTGAATTTAGTTTGCTCTTCTTTTTCTAGATCCTCCATTTGTGAGATTAGGTCTCTGATTTGAGATCTTTCTTCTTTTTATTGTAAGCATTTAAAGCTATAATTTTCCCTCTGTGCACTGCCTTTGCTGCATCTCATAAGTTTGTGTTTGTTGTGTTTTTGTTTTCATTTATATCAAGATATTTCCTAATTTCCCTTGTAATTTATTCTTTGACCCATTGGCTGTTTAATAATTATGTGTTGTTTAATTTTCTCATATATGTAAATTTTCCAATTTTCCTTCTGTTATTGATTTCTCGATTTATTCCATGGTGGTATAAGAAGATACTTTGTGTGATTCCAATATTTTTAAATTTAGTAAGATTTGATCTTTGGCCTAACATGGTCTATCCTGCAAAATGTTCCATGTGCACTTGAGAAGAATATATATCCTACTTTGTTGCATGGAGTGCTCTATACATGTTCTTTAGGTCTGATTGTTTAATAGTGTTGTTCAAGTCCTCTACTTCCTTATTCTATTTAGATGTTCTATTAATTATTGAAAGTGTTGTGTTGAAGTCTTCAACAATTATTGTACAGCTATCTATTTATCCCCTCCATTCTGTCGCTTTTTTGCTTCATTTATTTATGTTGTGAGTTGCA